>NW_010729152.1:950259-988705 GCF_000365185.1 Nelumbo nucifera
TTCAAGTCTTAAACCGCTGGGATCCTGAACAGATCAGATGGAATGCTCGTTAATGGCGAAGAAAATGAAAGAAGATGGAAAAATCAAACCTGCGTGATTAGGAAGTGATCTCCAGCTTCCGTGGCCGTTCTTCTTAATATACTCAACGAGAATCTCATCTTCTTCGGGTGTCCAAGGTCCTTTCTTCAGTCCTTGTTTATCACAGCAAGGAGCTCTTCCCATGTTCTTCTCTTCTGCTCCTCTTTAAATGAATCACAAAAAAGAAAAATAGCAAAAGCTTTAGGCGCAGAGATCTTTATAACAGAAAGAGAAGAAGATCGATCAATTGATGGATCAGTCAAACTTCAGAGCCTTAAATGCGTCGATTATATCTATGGAAATCGGCGACTTCGAAGCTGGTCTGCATTAAATGATACCTCCTCCAACCAAGGACTCGAGAATTTCCTTTTCTTTTTCTTTTTCTCGAAAGCAAAGAAATAATGCAATATTAAGTTAGGACTAGGAAAACACCAACAAAATAATAAATATATAACTCGAAGTGGAGATCCATGGAACGTATTAGCAGCGATTCTTACGTGGCATTCAGAATGGAATTAAAGAGAGCGATCTATTAGCGATTGAGACAGTGAGTTACAGACATCGGATTCTTGTTCTGAAACATCATGAAGTGATGGAAGTGACCATCCTCTCTCTTGATTCTCGTTCAAAGAATTAGGGTTCCATCTCTGCTGACTGCTGTGACAAGGTTAGGGTAAGTAAGGATTAAGGTTAAGGTTTAGGCAGATAGGGGAAGTTTCAGAGATGAAGTTGCGTTTCCATTTCGACGACCTCTGTTCTTTGGTTTGCTTCGTCCAGCTCTCCATTGCTCGAACTTCTGCTTCCGATTCCGATTCAATGAAAAATGCAACTATGACTGTATAAATGGGAGTGAAAGAAGGAAGCGTAAAGAAAAGGAAAAGTAAATACATGGCGTCAAACAAATGTCAAACATGTGTCAAGTCAATAATGCTGACAGTGACGTACTATTACGTAAATGCCCATACTTTTTGAGAGATTTGCCATCCAACCAACGAGAAGAGAGAGTAGTTCAATTCAGTCGACGAGTCAAACATTGCCTGGAAAAGACATCGACGTAGACTTCAATAGTTAATGATCGGTGTACTGTTTCTAGCCACACGGTTACGGTCAGGGAGAGGTTCCTTCATGACCGTTTGTGTGGAATAATATACAGGGAGAGGGAAGAATAGATTCCTAATCAACGGTGAAAGCGGTGTCCGTATGACGCAAAACTTTGTTTTGGAGTTTTGGCGTGGGCAGTGAGCAGGGCAATGGAGAGTCAAACTAGTGGTCAGGACTCAGGACTCAGGACTCATTAAACTCCCAAGTCCCATCGGAACGTCGCATCGTCTGATGTGCAGCAACTGAACTTCCGAAAAGATTACCACAAAACTGCTGTTGGCACAACCTTGGGTCTGGAACCCAGGATACGTCGTCGGTGGGAAACCAGATCTGCTCCTCATAAATGGCGCCTCACACTGATCTCACAGTTACATCTTACCGTGCATTGAAACAACCCACCGTATTTACGTGTTCTTATTTACGGGAGATGCTCCAATGCACGGTGGGATGTGCGTCATTGTGAGGCGACCTGTGTGAGTAACAGATTCCGTTCCCGTGGAGGTGAAGGTCCGATGGATCTGTTATGTCTCAACCTGGATTTTCTTGAAGACAAATCGGCATTTTTGAGGCAACCTCCCTTCCTTCTTTTAATTTGATTTGGGAAAGTCAATCGTTTCCTCGATTTTTTATTTTAGTTCAAAAAAAACAAAGGGTTCGATTATGGAAAAGATATGATATCCGAAAAACAATTGATCAATAAATCAAAATCATAAAGTTAATAAGGAATATGGTGTTATTTATCAAAATTTATGGGTGGGTTTTGATCGGTCAAAACCATTTTATACTATTTAAAATTTTATAAAATATCATAATTATTCTTTTCATCATTTTTTAGATCATTTTATAACAAGATTTTGAAAACTAACCCAGAAATAGAATTGGCCACCATTTTGTGGTTAAGTGATTCGATCGTCTGGGTCAAACGGTTTGATGCATGATGCCATAAATGAAATAAATTTCAGTTCTTGATGTCATTAATAAAATTACAAAAGTGTGGAAATCCATTGTATTGATCAATCCCAAACCTGCGACCATAAAAATAAATTTGGATGCCTTTCCATTGCTTCTATTGCTAGGAATCATTTGGATTCGATTCTTGACTTAAAAGCCTATACTGTTGGTTTTACTTCAATCAATCTAGCTGAAGCTTGGGCTACTGCATAAGCCATCAACATTGATGGAGCGCAATCCGGTCGGTCCTATCTGTCGACGATCTTGCCTCTGACTGGAGCAAAAGGTGTCTAAAATGGGGAAGAAAGCAAGTAGTCTCCGGGGAGGAACCCGGTGAGAGTGCTCCGAAGCTCAAGTTAGTATTTTCTCAAAGGCAAGATAAAAAACCAGATGGCGCAAAGTTATCACGTACCTCCATTCTTGGGGGGAAGAGGGCCTCTTATAACCACTTCGCACACTCACTCCCAAGCTCTTGTCAGGTCGGGTATCATTACCTCTGCACTTCTGCCAGTTCGGGTGTCATCACCTCTGCTGGGGCTGACAACCGCCACTGCTCTCTTTGTCGGAACCGTCTCTGTAACTGGAGGTGGCGGTGGCAGGTGGCCGTTGAAGTGCGGCTGTTAAGCGTCAGATCCTAAGTCAATCAGGCGCGCCGCCTCATGATACAGACTCTTTTGGTGTCAGGTACGGTTGTTCAGTTCGGCAGCCTGGAAACGAAGTGCTGGAGTGGCGTGCGAGGTGAAGTCTTGAGTTCGGATAGAAGTGTGGCTCGAACTGCCCTAGGGTGGGCCAGTTCGGGTTGTTGCCCTTTGCACTCCTCGCAAGGCTCGGGGTCAAATGGAGAGTTCGGGCTCCTTTTGGGGAGCTTGGGACATGGGTTCCTCTTGGAGGAGCTCAGGGCTCCTCTTCTCAGAGCTCGCGCCTTGAGAACTGCCGTGTCGAGCTGTCGTTCCTGCCAGGTCACCCTCGGTTGCTTCCACGTGTCGGGTGGCCAAGAGGTCGGGCCAAATCTACCTCCATCAATTGCCCCCCACTCCTTGCGCTAAGGGTCTTTTCTCTAGCGCGGGGAGTTCACGAGGTGACGGGTGGATTTGACCCGTACTTCAAACCGGTTGACTGATGGCGTGAAGTGTGCGTACATCAGGAGATTTCCGGATTCCTCGAGCGCCAAAAAGTCATAAAATGCGCCAATCCGCCTTTAAATGCTGGGTGACGTGATGGCGGGCGTTTTTTCAAATTCAAAAAACGCGCCACTACTGCCTTCAATGCTGGGAGACGTGGCGGCGGGTGTTATTTCAAATTCACAAAACGCACCACTGCTGCCTTCAATGCTGGGAGACGTGCACTGGCGTCGCTTCAGTTTCCAAAGATGTGCGTTCAGTCACGTCTCGGTCTTAGAAGGCGTGCGGTCAGCTTGGTCACGAGCCGTTGGATTTGCCTCGATCAGAGCCATTGGTTTTCGGTCACTGTGGGTATAAATAGTGGGGGACCCCCAGTCACTTTTCTATCGCCATTCTCCTGCATTCACTTCTTGAGCTCGCGTCAACCTTTCGTGGTCCGTTAGCTTTTTCCAGGTGAGTCAGTACTTTCTTCCTAGTCTTTCTTTCCTCCCTATGTCTAGCTCGGACAACTCAGACAGCTTCTCGAGGGGGTCAGATGCAGGTTCCACGAACCGAGCTATGGCCCCCGGCAGCCTTAGTGAGCCCGAGGCGGAGCCCGAAGTAGAGCTCGAGGGAGAGCTCGAGGAAGAGTTCGAACCCATATGCTGAGTCGCCTCGGGTAGTTTGGCATCCTCCTCTCATCGAGGTCGGATGTTAGACAAGTTCGGGTCTTCAACCATGACGCCCGGGGGGCTATACTCCTTTATCACCCAGTTCAACATGCCCGGGGAGTATACTTACTCTATACCCTCGGGCAACTTCCCTTGGGAACACGGTCCAGACGAGATGTCGATATTCCAGGAGTAGCTCGTCGCCGGGCTGTGCCATCCTTTCCACCCTCTTATCGTCGAGGTTATGAACCACTTCGGCGTCACCGTCGGCCAGCTTCACCCGAACTCTATCCGCAACTTAGTTGGGACTATCTCCCTCTTTTGCATACACATTCTGCCTTTAGACCTAGAGATCTTCTCTTCTATCCTCATGCTTAAGAAGCAAGCAGGTCCCCTTCCTGGGCATAGACGGGCGTACTACCTGTCTCCTCGCCCGGGGTTCAAAATTTTACACGATCTTCCCAACAAGGTCCCGGCGTGGAAACGGAACTACTTCGTGGTACGAAGTGCATCAGGGTGGATGTTCCAAACCGGGTGGGGGTTGGCTGCCCCTGACCTTGGTGTTACGCTAGATAGGGAGACGGCGAAGGGCCTCCGGGACTAGGCCCGGCTCGGGCTAAAATGCCACCATTATCTGACGGAGGCCAAGCTCATCCAGGCCGGCCTGAGTTCGGGTAGTTTCCTCGCTCAGAGGTTTGCCTTTGTTTTTTGCTTTCCATTCTTTTGTTTTTTCTGATGCCGAGCTCTTTTTGCAAGTGTGATGGACGCAGAAAAGACTCGTGGTGGGAACTTGTTTCACGCCATGAAGAGGAGGAAGTGAGTTGCCAAACGGGTTCATGCCGAACCGCCCCGAGATGCGGAGCCCGAGGTACCGAGCTCTCCGCCCAGGGAGCCCGAGATGGCCCCTCCAGTACAAGAAGCGGTAGGGGCCCCTTACGCCGAGGTTGCTTATACAGGGGCTCCTTACACTGAGGCTGCTTATACCCGGGCTGGGCCTTCAGGCTCGGGAGGCCAAGGCGAGTTCAGGAGCATACTGTCGCCGAACCACGCTCTTCAAAAATGTAAGGAGGCCGTTTACCCTGAGGAGGTCGCAGCATGGGCCAAGCTTCCTTTGAACCACGTAGCCAGGCGTGCTGCCTCTTATGCCATGGTGGTAAGTTAGAGACTTCTTGTCGGACTCCTTGTCATTACCCTTATCATTGTTACTCTTTCAACATTGTCGTTATTTTTCTTTTTGGCAGGTGAACTCCTCCATCCATGTGTTAACGGTCCAAGCGGAAAGGAGCTCGAGGTGGGCGCGTGCTGCCGAAGAGGCTTCCCGCGCTACCGAAGCGGCTTCTCGCGCTGCACAGGCCAGACTAGCGAGGTCTCAGAGAGACACCGAGGCCATGGGAGTGGTGGTGAAGCACATGGCGGACCTGAGGCTAGACTTGCAGCATCAGGTCAAATACCTTCAAGAGGATATTAGGGAGAGGACTGAGATCTTTTCTTAAGGCATCGAGGATGCCAAGAAGAAGGTTGTCGATGACTATATCGCCTCGCCGTGCTTTGACGACCTAATGGTGAACTCGTACAGGAGGGGTTTTAAACTGAGCCGGTGGATGATCAGGAACGCATACCCCGAGCTTGATATCAGCATCATAACCACTTCGCGCATTACTCAGGAGATGGCCAACGTGGTTGATGGTGAACCGGATTCTGAGGATGAGGCAGGACCCTCGGGTATCGTTGAAGTGCCTTCCGATGGTGAGGAAGATGTACCTTCGGGCCTGGGAGCTCGCTTCTGTTGTTTTTTTTTTTTTTTTTGAATGTAAACAAAGTATTTTGTAATGAAATGTTCTCTTTTTGGTTAAGTGTTGTTCTGTCACCCTCTCTTTTTTCCGAACTGACTATATGCCCGATCCGTTTTCTACCTGGGTTACTGTACTCGTGCGGCCTATTTTGGTGTTAACACTTGGCCTCAGATGATGAGATGTCGAGGTCCTTATCAGCTCGCTATTAGCACTTTGCCTATCAGCTTGGTGTTAGCATTTTTCCTTTGCTTGCCCATGCCGAGGTCCTTGTTAGCTCAGCATTCTAGCCCTTAGGCTCTGGTAGCAACTCGTAGTCCACTTCGCTTGGTGATTTATAGGTAGTATCGTCTCAAGTTAATGACATTCCACACTCGGGGTACTTGTTTGCCCTCTAAGGTTTCGAGCTCATATGCTCCCACGAATGTTCTCTTTACTCGGTAGGGTCCTTCCCAGTTCGGTCCAAGTTTGCCAACACCGGGCTCGGGTACCATGATCTTACGTAGGACCAGGTCGTCGACGTGGAAGTTCCGCTTTTCTACTCTGGCATTGTAGTACCGCTTTTGAGATAAAAGGGGTAAAGGATGTTTGATTTGGGTAATGTTGGTGTCATCGGATTTGGATTTTTGGTCTCTACATATTTTTGGATTTTTTTATTTGATGTGAAATGAAATTTAGGATCGAAATGACTCCGATCGGATGATTGGAATCGGTTCCAGCTTCAGGTCTTAGGATTAAGGGGTAAACAATGTCGGATTCGGGTGATCTTGCTATTATTGGATTTTGATTTTTGGGATGTACATACCTATGGTTTTGGATTTCTTATTTGATGTGAAATGAGGTTCAAGATCCAAATGACTCCGACCAAACGATCGGCATCGATTCCAACTTTAAGTGTTAAAATGAAGGGGTAAATGGTATCGGATTTAACTGATCTTGGTGTCCTCGGATTTGGATTTTTGGGCTCTACGTACTTATGGTCTTTGATTTCTGATTTAATATGAAATGAGGTTCGGGATCAAAATGATTCCGATCGGACAATTGAAATCAGTTTCAACTTCAGGTCTTAAAGGTGAAGGGGTAAATGGTGTAGGATTTGGGTGATCTTGTTGTTGTTGGGTTTGTGGTTTTGGATTTTGTTGTGTAATTTATGCACAGTTAATTCAGGCAAGTGTACCTTAGTCAAATATGTGTATAAGGATGAGATGAGTGTCGATCCCACAGAGACTAGATCATAGTACCAAATCAATTTTAAACTAACCTAAATTGAACTCGTGAATCAATCGGGTGAATAAAAACTAAGAAAAATTAATGCAAATCTAAAATTTAATAAAAACTAAATTAATGAATGAATGTAGCTAGGGTTTATATTTCATTAAATCAAGGTTATATAATTACCTATTTAATCCAACTTAAGACTGAAATTACCCTAAGGTATATTAAAGTTATTTGCATGTGATGATAGATTTCCCTAAATTAATTAACAAGCTTTTTCAAGTCATGTTAATCATTTATTAATCAAATTCTACCATCAAATTTTTAAGTGGTTGTCAAAAAGAAAAATAAGCATTAAGTTCTTTGGAAACCTCTAATCTTAGAAGGAGATTTGACTTACTAAGTTTCCTTGATTTCCATACATGAGCTAATCATCTTTGGACATCATAGTCTAACATGCGATTTTTATTGCCTAGGGATCTAATTCGTAACAATCCTTTAGTCAGTCATGCATAAACCATCAAATCATTAAAAGATTGGTCAATTCTTTTAAAGCATTAAGCACAACAATAAAAATTCCTCATGCAAATAATAAAGGCCTTGAATTGAATTAGACAAACAACCATATAATCCTAAGATCAAAATCCATCTAAACCCTAACTAAGAGAATTTAGCTAGACATAATTAAATTCAACTCACTCAAGAAAATTAAAGAAAAAACCCAACAAAAACACATTAAGAAATGAATAGAATAATAAGAAAACTTTAGCCTTTGAAGGTAAAAGACAAGTGCAACAACTAAGCCTTCCTCCCTCCTAGATTCGGATTGTTCCTCTTCTTCTCTAGCGTGCTGAAACTGCTGCTTCTTTTCTCCTCTGTCGAATTTTCTCTAAGGATGTATCCCTTTGCCTTGAGTCTACGGTCTTTTTTATAATGCAACCTCATCCTCTATTACCTCTCAATGCAGAATCCTAATTCAACACAAATTAGGTCTCTTAGTCTTGATCAAAGTTGAATTTCTATTTCTTCTATGCTGCCAACTGTTAGACCCGAAACTTGTAATTCAAATTTCACTTGGTTGGTGGCAGAATTAGGGTGTGCGATTAACATAAGAGTTGTATCCCTATCTCTTAGCTTTAATTAGCCATTTGAATCACCTAAATCCAAGTTTTAGGCAGAAAGTTATGCCCAAAATACGGAAATATATCAAAACAGGAAATTTCCTTTTTTGTGCATGCATATCAAATCCGATTTCAATGCATTCTCTTCTTCATGGCCACATCATGGAATATCATTGCTGCATGGATTTTCCTCTATGATTGTCTTGATCAAATAAATTGAGTTCTTCCTTAAAATTTCAAAATTAAACTCCAAATCACCTTGCAAGACAATTTCATCATAATTAGTGCAACACTATACTAATTCCGAAATACATTACCAAAATCATCAAGTTAGAGGTATTAAATATGTATAAATATAAGCTTATCAAATACCCCCAAAATTAGCTTTTGATCGTCATTGAGCAAAATATGAATAAAATCATACTTAAGCTCATAAATTGATCATGCTTTACTTATCTTGATTTTCCAAAGTATATGCCTCAAAGATTGTATAAGGTATATAACTTAGAAAGCATTCAAAATACCAGTCAAGAATTATCATAAATCTTATTCTAACAAAATCTCATCATGAAAATTGAAGTGTGTGTGTGTGTGTTTTGCCAATTTTCCAGTTTTATGCATGTTTCTTAGCTCAAATTATGCAAACCAATGGATATTTGAAATTGATCCTTGAAATTTTTGGATATTCCATAGGCATGCTTTTCATAGTCATTCTCCACTAATATAGGCAATCATAAAACTTTAGATCAATAAGTCTTTATTAAGCTTGTAATGTGAGACTTAGGTAGGGGCTAACAAAAAAAGGATAAGGAATTACAAAGCAAGAGAGCATAGAAGGATATGCGCATATAAATGTACTCTCCAGATATCTCCATATTCTTTTTTTTTCTTTCCACATGTATCACAACCCCCAAACTTATTTCTTTTGATTTTTTTGGGTAGTGAATAAACTTTTCAGCACATAATTTTAGGCTCATGATATATTTTTGAAGCCTATTTTCTTTCTTTTTTAGCATTTTTTTTTCATCTTCCATTCTTTCATTCATCAACATCATTGTGTAAAATTAAGCTCTCTTGAAGGGTAGATCATGGTTTTTCGGGTTTGATAGGTTAAGTACAATGAGTGTTAAAGAAAAGAATTCAAATGGTGACTAATCATATGTTTTGCATATGTCATTCTTTTGAAAAGGCTCGAAAGGGTAACTAAGGATTGAAATATATCAAAGTTGGCTTTAAAAGGCTCGAACGATCCAAAGATGGCCTAAATCATCTCTAAGTGATATGTTGTCTAGGATTTCGCCTCAAAGGCTAATTAAACAAATTTTACAATATCACATAATGATCATAATGTTCCATATAACTCACATAATTATTCACTAAGTTGCACACAATTCACAAGATCATGGCATAATGTGCTCAAGAATTTCAACATTCATAATACAATAGAGTTAACACAAGAGTCAATCAATCCTCAAGATTAGCATTTATCTTTCTTTCTAAATTATATTCGGTTTCAATGAAGAATTTATCATAGGCTTTTAGTCATCAAGAAAAATTTAGCAATTACAACTTAAGCTAAAGCATATTTCGAAAAATTTTGGTGCAATCATATCATGCTGTCGGGTTCACAAAAATTTTAATCATAAAATTTCAATCTCCNCCAAACTTAAATACAATATTGTCCTCAATATTAAGCAAGTTAAAAAGAAGGGAAATAAACTTCCTTTTGAGTTGGTATTAGTTTCGGCTGCACATGTTGAAATTTCATGTCCATAGACTCCAAAATCGCAACCCATCTTTCATCAATCAAATTGGTATTTTTTTTTTCTTTGTTTTTCTTCTCTCCAATACTTTTTCCATTTCTGGAATGCTTCGTTTTTCCATTTCAGGTGGGTATTTTTTTCAGTTCAGATAAGTTTGGAGAGGTTTTCTGCATTGGTTTCTCATTTCCAGGTTTGTCTTCTTCCTTGGATTTTCAATTGCGTCTTCAATAACTCTTCTCCATTAACATTTTATTTTTTCAGGCACGTTTTCCACCAAGAAACAATTCGTTCAAATCGGTTTTAGCATTTGAAAACTTAAAGAAACAGTAGCAATAACTAGGTACGATTAAACTTTATTCAAGCTAGTTCTGTCATTTTCTATTGTCAATACCCATACCGACTCACTAGATGTCAACAATCTGGAAAAAAAAATGAAAGAAATGGTAAAAAAATGAACTAGGTCATCGTAGGACCCATTTTAGCGTGTGGGTGAAGAAGACGATCTAATCAGGTCATCTTCCACCCGTTTTTGAAAATATTGTTCGAATCATCCAGATCCCAATCAAACGAGTGCAGGTTGAGAAACTCGTTAAGCAATTTGTGTATTACTTAATAATAATAATAATAATAATGATTTATTAATTAATAGTAGCAATAATAGTTTTCAAGACGCCAAGGTGAGGCTAGGCGACAAGGGGGCGCCTAATCGCCTAGGCAATGATTTTTTTTTTCTTTTTTTTTTTATGTAGAAAACATAGATCCTAGGCCAGGTAGTTCCTAGGTACCATAACCATATTTCCTTCATAACTATTCATAATTTTCATAAGTATAGAGTTCATGTTGAAGTATCAAATATTAAAGAGAAGAAAAAGAAAGAACAGAAAATTCAAAAAATATAGGGGCTGAACCCTTATTTTTGTTGTAGGAAAAGAAAAAAAAAAGTAGCAATAGTACTACTATACTAGTAGTAGTTGAAAATGTGTTGAATAGACAAAATTTTAAGTTCTTCCTTATTTAGTCGTTTAGGTTTTAAAGTCTATGAGGGTTCAATTCAACATTTAGAAATGTTTGTATTGATTAAGCCCTACAAATAAAAAAATTAATATATAAACACATAGAATGAATATTTTAGTTTAATAGTTCCTATTTTATAATTATAATGTCAAAAAATAAAGAATAAAAAGTATTTTATAATACATAGTACAAAACTACTTGGTGATTAGGCGAGGCGAGCCTCAAAGGGTGCCTGCCTAGGCACCGCCTTGACAACTATGGTATTAATAGTATTTATATATAATTAGTATATAATATAAATACCATATTTTTAATAATGACAGTATTTTTAATAATTACAATACTTTTAAATAGTGAATAGTATTTATTAAAAATAGTATTTTATTGATTAATAATATTTTTAATAAATATAGTATTTTATTAATTAACCATATTTTCAATAAATATATTATTTTAATATACAATATTTTTAAGGGAAAATTTCTTAAACTACCTCTACTATTTAGCTAATTGACTAACTAATCCTTATTATTTAACTTTTGTCTTTCACCACCTCTACTGTATTTGACAATTGCCTAAAACCTCTCTTAATGTTAATGCTTTGTCACAAACTGTTTACATGTGACATCACGTGACTGAATATTTTCAAAAATCCCTTACCCTTTTTCCCTCTCTAGAGCTTGTAGCTGGTGAAAGGGGACTGTTACCCTTTGTCACAAACTGTTCAAAAATCCCCTTCATCCTTTGACCTTTTTTTCTCTCTCTTTCTCTCTTTTTCCTCCATATTTTTCTCTCTTTCTTCCTTTTCTCCTTTTATTTCTTCTCCCAACCTGAAACCCCTCCATCCTTAGCAAAACCAGCTTCACCTCAGATTACTTTGGCAACAGAGGCGGCCATGGCCACCATTATCATCTTCACTGTCATTCCTCCCTAGATTCAAACACCAGATTGGAAGATGCCCTTCAAAAATCTCCAAATTTTCAGACAAAACTGAATCCTAGATGAGTAAACTGTACCTATACAGCAAGGCCTTTGTCTCCAAGTCAGGGCTCTTGAATCAATCGCTCAAAATGGCCTTTTTTAATGAAGAATATAAAGTTGAGCAAAGCAATAGAGTCCATTCTAGATTCGAGTTCACTCATGAATCAGAAATCAAATTCATCTTCATCAAATTCAAGGGAGAGTAACTATCGAGCTATTTCAGTGTTTTGGGGAAAGACTAAGACGGGTACTAAAAACGATTTGATCAGCTTCTACGCTACTGTCTCCAAATCGGTATCTCCAAATCAAAGAAAATGATTTAATCAATTTCGGAGGGGACCGTTTCTCCTAATCAAAGAAAACTCCGTCTCATAACCAAGAACCTTGATCAGCTTTAGAGCTTGCCCACATTCTCTCAACCCCCGCCACAAGAATTCCCTGTCGGTGAAAGAAACAACATTGCTTTCAGCACTGATCTAATATTTCCAAAGTTGTACAATCGGTTGTAGCTCAAAGATCAAAGGCATGTGCAGCCAAGAATCATGCAGAGGCGGATGCACTCCACAAGAGCATTGTTGAAGCTAGGTATCAGTTGGTAAAGTATACACGAATGTTGTTTTCTTTTTCTGAATTTCAGGGATTGGTTGTTATCCTTAAAACCTAACCGTTCTTCTTCAATCCATTACTGAGCGGCCCCAACAATGAGAGGTTCTTGCCCAAAAGTATTGGATTAGACTTCAGTAATCTTGTGAAGTATTGAGATGAGTCACAAGGCAATATAGAAGAAACCATCGTGTCAAATGGCATGAACTTTGTACCAAAACTGCAAGAATTCCGGCTGGGACCGACAATGATGTTCCCACCGCTATATTCTGGAATTATAGATTACGGTAGTGCTCTCATTTGAATCAGGTTCAGGGCTTGCGAATGGTAATCCCATCGGTAATCTTGTGAAATATGGAGGGTTTCATCGATATGTTTACCTTTACTGTTTCACTATTGTCTAACGCTACATATTGACAAAAGCTCTGAAATGTCTGTTTCTCCCTTAAGCCAAATTTATGCACGAAATTTATAATTACTTTTTTTGACCTTCGTTTTAAGACAGACGGGGACAGTTGTTGCTGCAAAGTTTGGAGATCAATAGAGTGTTCGAGAATAGAGATGGAGCACCATCGCTTTCGCTTGCGACAGTAGTTGCTGCAATTTCCGGACGGCAGTGCGATGGTGAAAATTTTCAAACATTTCAATGGCATCAAGGCAGAGAAGAAGGTTGAGAAGGCCCCTGTTGCAGAAAAGAAGCTTCCCAAAATCGGTAGAAAGAGGTTGGAGATCTCAGAACTTTCGAACAGGTGCGCAGATCTACTAAGTATCTCTCAGATCTGCAAGGAACCTAGATTTGAGATCTGAGAGATACTCAGATCTAGCAAAACTGCGCACTATTCTGATTATATTTGGAGTCGTCACCAGCTTGACCGAATCCAGCTGCCCTCTCTCTACTGTCACCAATAAGTTGCTTTCTAAAGGAGGTGGAAGTGAGAAACTCAAATCCACCGGCATTGGTTGTTGTTTCTGATGGGGATAGTGGCGAGAAGGAGGTGGAGACCTAGAGAGCTTTTTCGATTAACAGGAGGAAGTGTTGGGGTCGGGTTCAACTCGCCAAAAACAGATCGACAAGGGAGTTAGGGGCGATGAAGCTACGTCAGAGAAGACATCAGAGACAATGACACTGGCTTCTCGATTTCCATTGCTATAGTAGGAAGGGAGAGAGAGAGAGAGTGAGAGTGTGACTGAAGGTGGAGGGGCCCGCTGTAGCGGCGGTGATGAAACATGGGATTGAGAATTAAGGGAAAGAAAAAGGAGAGAGAGAAAGGAAAAAAAAGAAAACAAAAATAAATAACCTCCCCCATAAGTGGAAGAAGAACGAGTGATTAACACCGTACAACTCGAAATCCATCGCAGGCAGCTCAAATTGCAGATTTTGATGGTACCCAAATCCGCTGTGATGGTACAATTCATTTTGGTATATTTGTGTTTCTTCATAACCTTGAAGAGATGCACCTTCCTAATCAACTTTGCATGGCTGCTCAGTGTGATCATCCTAAAATTATTGGAGAACTAGGACGTTGCATTTATGGTTGCGTTTTCCTAGCCTTGGTATGGCCAGCTTGAATCATGACCTGTGAAGAAGGGAGAGGGAGAGGGAGAGGGATAAAGGGTAAAATTAGGTTTAAAAAAAAATTATAGGTTACATGGTGTCATGTGTATATGAGTTTTAATGAAATATTAACAAATGCTAATGGTAAGGGTAGAGCTAGTCAATTGTTAGAAATAGTAGAGATAGCGTTAGACAATAATCAAATAGTAGGGGTATACTTAGTCAATTATCTAAACCATAAGGGTAGTTTAAGAAATTTATCCTTTAAATAATTAACAATATTTTTAATAAATGCAATATTTTCAATAATTGTAGTATTATTAATTAATTAATAGTATTTATTAAAATACTATATTAACTGTATTTTTAATTAATACAATATTTTTAATCATTACAATATTATTAATTAATTAACAGTTTCTATTAAGATACTGTATTTATCAATTAACAGTATTTTATTCATTAATCATTTAACCAAACTTTTAATAAATACGAAATTTCATTAATTAACAGTTTTATTAATTATGGTATTATTTAATTATTTAATTAATTAATAGTATTTATTAATAAAAATAATAATCCTAGGAATATTAATCAGGAAAATAAAAATAATTAGGTTGTCATTTGATGTAGATTATTTGTCTTTGTTGTTTCGATTTATTTGAAAATGTTTGGTTTATTTATGTCATTTAAATGATTTATGTGTTTCTAATTTGTTGTTGCAATTTTGTTAGCATAAAAAAATAATAATAATAATAAAATAAAATAGTTGTAATAATAATATTATTAATATTAATATTAATTTGAATGGATGTTTGGCTTAAAACTATCATTTTCCACTATCATCTAATGGAAGGTCGATTAAGTAAATTAATTGCAAATTATAGAGGATGTTTTAGTAAAATACAAACTATAGGGTAGGTTTTAGTAAATTCATGAAATTATAGGGGGTGTTTTAATAAATGACCCTAGTAATTATTATGTTATTAGCTTATTATTATCCTAATAGGTCATTAGCTCATAGGAATATATACACTTTATGCCAACAGGAAAACTGGAATAGTGTTATATGAAAAAGTTATTTTCTATAAGCTTTCTCAAAGGATTAGCTTATTAGCTTATTATTAACCTAATTAGATTATCTCATTAGCTCATAGGAACCTATATACTTAATGCCTACAGGAAACCAGAACAATGTTATATTGAAAAATTACTTGCTATAAAGCTTTCTCATAGGAGATTGTTAATAGAGACATCAAAGACAAAAGCACAACCCAAATTATCAACTTTTTTGTTAGTCATGCAAAGGTTTTTTCTTATGAGATCTTCTACATTATTAAATGAACATACAAGTGTTGCTACCGGTGTGGTTGTGAATATGTATCAATTACAAGATGGGAATGATAATAGTGACATTGCTAATCGTCCACTTCAAGTAACATGTCCTTATTCTACTTTTGAATATCGGATTTTTTTTTTACATCAATCCCAAAAGAATTTAACAGAATGATGAAATTTTGGAAGGAGAACCGTAAGATGTCGACATTGTTTTGCACAATTATGAGTGAAGGATAACCTTATTAAATCTTCGAAAAAAATCCCAAGTTTACACTCTATCGTTGGGATGGACAAGTGAAATTACCGTTGCTACTAGATACCCTAGGATATTTGGAGATGCTTTTTAATGACAACAAATTTAGGGATCAAATATGAAACTACAATTCTATATTGTCATTTACATCAATACGAGGAAGAATTTATCATAGTGTTTTAAACGGAAGGGGTCTATATTGCAGGCATGGGTTTATTTACAGATGCCTATGATCTGTCCTGCCTCTCACTCGTCACCAAATTGATTGGTCAGATATACTACCATGTTGATGGGCCGACTAAGCTAGAAGCCTACCTCCCAATGTATCAGTCGTTGTCAATGGCGTTGCATTTTGTGGCACACTCGTCGGCCATTTTTTCTTCAGTTGGCTTGGTGATAAGATGGGTCGTAAGCGTGTTTATGGCATGACCCTCATGCTCATGGTCATCTGTTCAATTGCTTCCGGGCTTTCATTTGGACAAGGTGCAAAAGATGTAATGGCCACCCTCTGTTTCTTCCACTTCTGGCTTGAATTCGACATCGGTGGTGACTCTATCCACTTTCTCCCACACTCTTGTCTGAATTCGCCAACAAGAAGACTCCTGGGGCCTTCATTGCTGTCATCTTTGCCATGCAAGGCTTTGGAATTCCATGCCCCAGCTTACAGGGTTGCCAACGAAGATGGTCAAATTGAAGTAACTAAATTGGCCAGTCCTAGGAACCAAGCAAGAGAGACGATGTTGAGATGCGGAAATCTTCACGTGGTTATGAAGCTCTTATGAGAGGCATTCATCTGGGTTGAGAATTTGTACCAAGAACTCTTCTGAGAAGATGTCAAGATGCAGAGACCTAGAGGGTGAGATCCAACCGTGGATCTCGTTAATGGCATTTCAGAATTTTATCTTTTAGAATTTTATTCCAGAGACTTGTGTCCAATTTTGACAACTTAAGGTAAGCAGGTACTGTATCATTTGGTGTTGTGCTTTGCCAGATCTGGTAGGCACAGTTGGTGAGCATCTAGAACAAGAGAGGTGCACTGCTGCTGCAACTCTGTTCTCATCGTAGAAGACATAAACAAATGCCCTATGGCGGGAAAGATGGAAACAGTGAGAGGATAGAGAGGGATCGGGAGAAGGGGTTCTTGTCACCGCTGCTCTCCTCTTCCATCTCAAGGTTGAGGACGACAAACATGTCACAGGAAAGGTATTTTAAGAATTAAAAAAAAAAATTACTAGTGACGTAATATCACATGTGAACTGAGTGTAATGGAAAGCTAACAGCAAGGGAGGTTTTAAATAATGGTCAGAAATAGTAGGGATACTCTAAAACAACATATAAATAATATCGGTAGAGTTAGTCAATTAGCTAAATAGTAAAGATAGTTTAAGAAATTTACCCATTTGGCAAACTAAATGGGACTGTTAATGGGTCATGAAAATCCAAATAGAACTGAACCCAATTAATCCAATTACAGAGGGTTTGGGTCTGCATTACAGGACTGAACCCAATGGTAAGTTCATATGTTTACTACTAAATTATGGGTTAAAAATAGAGTTGTCAATTAAAAGCACCTCCCTCTATGCTGGGTTGTCAATTACGGGAATGGTTTTGTTCTTGTGTGGGTTTAACAAATGTTTCAGAAAACATGAGACAAATAATAAATATAAAGTGCATCAAAATAAGGAAAATATACACTAATTTAGCAATCCTGAAAATACAATTGCAATTTATTCTTTTGCTGTATTTGTTAAAATGTAGTATTGTAGCATGCAGAAACTAATAATCCAAATGAAAGGGATAATATTCTTATTTTTGGTCGAAATAAATATTTGGTGATATGAAACTCAATTTTATAATCACATCCCAAACCAAAGCATAAAAAAATAATCATAATCATATCTAGACAATCAAATCTCAAATACCCTAGTTCAATTAGCATATCAAACCCTAAATAAATCAAAAAGATAATAAACCATAACCCTAATGAGTGAAAACTTAAAGCATAAAAAAATAATCATAATCATATCTAGACAATCAAATCTCAAATACCCTAGTTCAATTAGCATATCAAACCCTAAATAAACCATAACCCTAATGAGTGAAAACTTAAATCTATAAGTAAATCCAATAAAACATGAACCTTGAAATGTAGGTTGTACCTGAGAAACTGAAGAATGACAAAGATTTTAGATTTCTACAAAAAAAGGACTGATTATTCATCTACAAAGAGAAGGCTGAAGAAGAAGAAGAAGAAGAAGACATAGATGAAGAAAAAGGAAAATAACATGAAGATAGAAGAAAAGAAATGGCGAAACATGTACCTGGTGCAGATGGTTTCTCTCTCGCGAGGTTCTCTACTTCTGTTCAGCATTAGGTGAGAAATGGGGGTAACCTCTCCACCCCATCGAATTTTTGGTGTTTTTTGGTACAGGTAATTGGAAGCTCTAGCCATCTCAAAAGACCATAAGCTTCATTTGAAGCTTCCCGGTTTTAGCCTATATTGGGCTTTGACGGGTCTTTCTGGGGCCTGCATCTTCCGGGCTTCATATCTTTCGAGTGCCCAACAAGAAAGATCGTTGGTTGGTCTTTGAGCTTTGAAAAATCTAAAAGACACCACAGAAAGAATTGCCAAACGCGACCTTATTAATACGCACAACTTCCATCTTAAATCAACTTGAACAAATACCTCTTTCATTTGTCTACGATCTACATCTTAGGGTAACTAATTGTTTTCCTTCCCTTTCATGTCACTCACCGAATTCCATGCCATATTGATTAATAATACGTACTATTGATCCAGTTATTTTTTTAGATAATCATTCTTGATTGTTAAGCGGTTGTTCTTCCATTCTCCATTCATAATTTCATATATTGCCATGACATATTACTCCTTTGTTATCCTTGATTATTTTAATTCTCCTGCTTAGTTCTGATTTTTATACCCTTTCACACAGTTAAGGGTGCCTAACTCTTTCCCTTTTGTGTACCAAGTCAATATAAGGATCAAAGGAGCTATTTTTCAATACTCACACTAATACCCCAACCCACAGACCACCTGTCCATCTGTGGCCCTACCTGCTTAGTCATGACCATGCCTACTAGTGACCGACTTCACACCACTTTAGCAGGTTAACTTTGGCTGTTGAGGGGTCAACAGCTTTTTCTATTGAGAGAATTTCTGGGCTGGGCACGTTCATGGCAGTTCACCAATTCACGGTCATACTTTTGCTTTAAATCAAAAGGTAATTACTATTTTACCCATCTCATGGTAACTTGTCCAACCCAGAAACTCTTTCAACAGGAAAGGCTGTTGACCCCCAACGGCCAAAGTTTTTTCCACTTGAGCTATCTCAAGCCCATCATGACCCCGCCCCTTTACACTCTTACCGTACCGTGACCCATGCCTCAATCCGATCATAAACCAAAGCCGCTCCAAGACCAACCCAATACGGTCAGTTTTCTGGAATAAGGTAAACATATCTCACTGTAAATGATTGATCTGTTGTACCGTCAAGACATTTCTGTTTTATCTTGTTATACCGTCAAGACATTAATGTATCCAGTCTATGCTAATCTATTGAATGAAAATGATCTTATTTTCATCAAATTCTGCAAAGATAATCCAAAAAAAAACTGAACTTAACAAAGAGGATGCATATATTACTATAAAAGGACTTGATATTTTAATCCATCACCCTAGAAATCTCTTTTAATCCACCCCCATTCCGCGATCATCCAACCTGCAGCACCCCAGCCCGCGGACTCACCTATCTAGCCCATTGCGGCCCTGCCCAATTAACGGTTCTGCTCCGGCCATCCCCAGGGGTGGAGCTAGGGGGGACCCAGGGGAGCCATGGCCGCCCTTTATGGTCTAAAAATCCGCACACTGAATACATTTTTTTATGTAAGTTTCTTTTCTCTTCTCATTTCTCACCCAATGGTTGGCCCCCCATATGATGCATCCATAAGTTTTGGCCCCCTCAAAAAATTCTTGGCTCCGCCCTGGCCATCCCCATCTGCGACCAACCAACCTGCATCCCAGTCCCTGCAGCCAACAATGCTACTTCTCCACAACAAACAATCTTTCACCAAAAAATTCTCTATCTTGAAAAAAGGAATACTTCTAGTCATTTTCTTTTTACGATGCATATATATATAGATGATACGTTCGAATGCTCATTATTTGCATTTGCTAGTATTTCATTATGATCAATTTCTAAGTTCTTTCGTACAACGTATTTTGAATTCCTTGGTCTCCTTGGACCAATGGATAAGGCACTTTTTGCTCTTCTGCACACAAATTAGTAAGATTATCTAGGTTTAACATAAGTTAGTTTTTGCAAGATTCAACTCTTAGAATAAGAACTTCCTTTTATGCTTGGGCTTAATTATTGATTTTAGTATCCCTTCACTAAGTTTTTTACATTAATAATTCAGCTACGTTTTCTTCAGCATGCTTTTCTTGGAAAAATATTTTAAAAGACACAATAGTTTTTTTTTTTTTCATTGAGCAACTTCATGGCATTTGATGAAGGGTGATTTGGCCCGACCTCGTAGCATGGGGACACGTGGGTACAACCTGGCATAAGTGACAGGTCAGCATAGAAGCCTGGCCATAACTCTGTGTATTGAACTCGCCAGAGCCCAGCAACGTAGCTCGGCAGACGTAGAAGCTCGCTGAGCAGAAAGATCTAGTACACTCAGAATTCTCCCTAAGGGAGGAGGACTACCGAGCTCCTCTCGAGACCCGAACTCCCCCTAGTGGGCCCCAAACTCTTCCTTCCTGAAAAGGGAACACCCCGGTCTACGGGAAGTACCCCAAAGTGGGGACACTTCAGGATAATCCCATCAATGCTCCTGCCCATATTTGCCTAAGGCTCAACTCGAGCACTCGCACCTCGGCTACCCCAGCACCCCGGTGTAGGGTAGCTCGGACCATGGCAGCTTGGCAACCTACAAAAAAGATCTGCCTGACAATAGTACCTGCCGAATCCGGAGGCTGTGCCCACGTCTCTTGTCAGGCGGCGTCGTGCCTGCCATTTCTGCCAGATGTGGCGCGCCTGACAAGTCCGTACCTTGCAACAACTGCCCACATTCGCCACCTCGGCTCTGGCAGTAACGGTTGCGGCAGAGGCGGTTAAGCCAGATTTGACAGAACTCCGGTATAAGAGAACCCCAACCCTCGCGAAGCAAAGGTATTGAAGCTAGCATAATCAACACTCTTAGTTTTCTCTCTGCATTTCCTCAAGTTTTCTCAGAATTCTAACTTAAGCATTGGAGTGTTCCTGCCAGGAGAGCTACCCGGGAACTCTTCACGTTCCTCTTCGTCTCAGGTGCCATCAATCACAACTAGGAGCCAGGTTCCAGCCAGCTAGGAGTGCCCGGATCGCACAGCATCAGCATTATTTTGGACAATATTCTTTCAAATCTCTCCGCAAGTTGATTACTTCACACAAAATCCTCTCAATTCAGCATCATTTTTCAGAAGATATAGTCATTTTTTTTCAGCATTTTACCTTTTATCCCAATATTTTAGCACATTGCATGCCCACTTTTAGCAGCAAAAGCTTTGATATTTCATTACATAAGAAATTTATCCTATAATTGAGTCATTCTCTCATGAACATCATTGTTTTAAGATAATTCCCCTTACAAGTCTCTGATTATTATGAGACCCTGTACACATGCATGTGCTAACATTTGCAACTTAGCTTTTGAATATTTTCCATGACATGGTCATTCTCTCAGATATCATGAAATTCTTTATATATGCACATGCTACTAACACTTGCGGTTCAGACATTATTGCCAAAGATCCAATAACTCCGGAGGGCTCCGACCCAACGGTAATATTGTAGGCACTATATTTTTCAAAGGCCACCGAGCTACTAAAGGTCTAGTAACTCTAGGGGTCTTCGACTCAACGATAATCCTCTAGACATTATATATTTCAAAGGGAAATAAGTTGCCAAAGACCCAATAACTCTAGGGGAATTTAGCTTGACGATAAACTTCATAGGCATTATATATTTCAAAAGGCACCAAACTACCAAAATACCTAGTAATTCCGAGGGACTTTGACTCAACGGTAATCCTTTGGGCACAAACATTGTATTAAGGATGACAACTATCACATATCATCCCAAAACAAGCATATTTCCACGGTACAAATTTCATCTTTGAGAACTATGCAACACTAGTCTCCACAACCAATAAGTATGCACAAGCTTTATATTTCATATACATTCATACATGCATCAATAACAATCATGCTCATGCATAATCTTATACATACACTCATATACACATCACATACACATCATCACCACACATATTGAAGGGATGGGAGATCCATCATATGGATGGCCGAACCATGCAAGGTGGCGGGGCGAAATTTCAAAAATTTCTTTCCCATCCAGGAATCCTATTCCCTTATTTAGAAAAATTGTATTTTTCAAGGTTCGTTCTTGAAACATACCGGACCAAATCTGAAACCAAGATTAGGAAGAGGAATACCTGATACGGAATCCATGCAAGAAGCTTCTCCCAATGTACGTGTTCACGTCCAAAGAGGTTGCAAAATCCTTCCTCCACTGAAGATGACACAACTTAGGGTGTGGCAGGATCAACAAGGAGATTCTCCAGTAAGAACCCCAATTCTTCAACAAGAATCAAGTAGGGATGTGAGCATAGCTTCAAGATTGACTCTTCTAGCAAGAATCAATATCAAGATCCAATCTTGATCACTCCAAGAACTGGAGATCGAACAGGGTAGGGCGGCAAGAGCAAAGGGAGAGAGAACTGAATGTAGAAAACTGTGAAACTGTGTAACATTTTTCCAACTTGCCCTCTTCCTTTTATATAATTCTTAAAGAGTTAACCTCCTAATCTGATTAAGAGTTTCTTGATCCAAATCTTTATTTGGATCTGAACTCTTTAAGTGATAAGGCTTATCCCTTATCTTATTTGTAGATCAGGATCAACTTCTCCTAATCTAATTAGAAGTTTCCTAATCCAAATCTTTATTTGGATCTGAACTCTTTAAGTGGATAAGATTTATCCTCTTATCCTTATCTACTAATCTATACTCAGATTTGCCCCTATTTAATTAATCAAATTAAACTCAGTTCGAATTGGGCTTTAGACCCATTAAGCTTTCAGGCTCATTTTCCTTTAAGTGCTGGCTAGCTTGGTTCTCTTTGTATGGCGTGAGACCCTAGCATTGATCTCCACAAAAGCCATATGGGTTCAACCCAGCCTCTGTTATAAGGCCTGACTGAATTCATTGCTGAAGACAATGAACCCCTGAGCCCATCAGTATGAGCTCTTAGTAGGCCCAACATTTACACTAAATGGTTACTGGGTCCAACCACCTTATGAAGGCCCAAGGACTATAGACTTATGTGAGATTAGACCATCAGGTATAACCCTAAATAGTCTTACACTTAACCTCTTAGCCCATAATGATCAAACACTACC
The DNA here is from genome assembly GCF_000365185.1 of Nelumbo nucifera. The sequence goes on from NW_010729152.1 coordinate 973,273, forward strand.
TGACAAGAGAATACCTCTCCCTCGGCTGCAAGGTACAGTGTTGTACTCTCTACTAACATGGATCCTGGGAATTAAAACATTTTTGCAAACATTTTGTGAAACCATAACATATATGTATATCTCTATATAAATATATTTTTTAAAACAAATCTCAACAAGTTTGAAATCAACTGCTGGTAGTTTAGGTTTCCATTAGAAAGAGTGCATTCCCCAATCATTCACTTTGTCCGACAAAGGGGCTGATCCTGTCACTATGATCACCCACTCAGGTGAATTCTCGGACTGCCCCAACATACCCAGGTTTTGACCCCCTCTAAGGATCTCACTGATTGGCATATCAAAGATAGCTCAATCCAACACCTAGTGCAGTACCATAATCGAGTCTAGGGTCAGGTGTAACTTTCTAGTTTTGCCCATCTATCTCCAAGGTCCAGGGCATAACTATAAAATGGTCCGGTTCAGGGTTTCAAGCAAACCCACACTACATGTGCTTCAGGTCTCACCCTGGCAGTTGAGACAAACCACTCCAACCGACTTGGTAGCACATTAGTGTCAGCCTTGGCAGGATAAACCTTCCCAAGTCTATCCAATGGCTGTGAAGATTCTAAACCAACACAAGTCTCATTAGTGTCCAGTTTAAGCGTATTACACAGAAACACACCATAATAACACGAATCAATTATGTACATTATTCATTTAACATAAATGTCAAAAGTACATCAATCTAATTGGAGCTAAGGGCATACACTGTCTAACAACTCCCACTTGCACTTAGGTCCAATCGGGTACAAGCCTCAGTCCTAAACTGCCCACGTGTTTCTCAAACACTTTCTGTGTCAGTGGCTTAGTCAATGGGTCTGCCACATTCTCTACTGATGCTACCTCTAACAACAATCTCCTGTAGATCCAGTGTTGTCGCACAATAGTGGAATGGGTGATGTGCTAAATTCCAAATTCCAAAATGAACAATTTCATCCATTAGGCAACCTCACTTACGGAAATGTGCTTGGCTTGGGTCGTGGACTATTTTTCTTACTTTATAAGACCCCATTATGAAGATCTAACCAGATGTAGACTTTCTATCATCTGAGTTTGACTGGAAGTTGGCATCGGTATACCCTAGGATCTGTAGTGAACTACCATCGAATACCAAACAAAACTCTTTTGTCCTTCGAAGGTATTTGAGTATGTTTTCCACAGCTGTCCAGTGCTCCTGTCTTGGGTTTGACTAGTATCTACTTACCACACTTATTGCCTGAGCAATGTCAGGCTGAGTGCACAACATGGCATACATGATGCTCCCTACGGCTGAGGCATAGAGAACCTCTCTCATGCCCTCAATCTCCTTGGGAGTCTTGGGAGACATACCCTTGGGGAGAGTGATTCCGTGCCTGAAAGGAACATTTACTTTCTTGTAGTTTTTCATACTATATCTTTTGACAATCTTGTCAATGTAAATAGACTGGGATAATCCTATTATCCTCTTCGATCTATCTTTATAGAGTCGAAGTCCCAAGATGTAAGAGGCTTCTCTAAGATCTTTCATGGAGAATTGTTGTGAAAACCATACTTTCACCATAGCTAACATTCCTACATCATTCCCAATGAGTGGAATGTCATCTACATACAGAACCAAGAATGTAACCTTATCTCCCACTGTCTTCCTGTAAACACAAGCTCATCTAGATTCTGCTTAAAGTCAAACTGTTTGACGGTAGAGTCAAACTGTTTGACGGTAGAGTCAAACTGTTTGACGGTAAAGTCAAACCAGATGTTCTAGCTCCTAGAAGCTTGTTTAAGTGCATATATGGATTGATTAAGTTTATACGCCATATGTTTTTGACCTGCAGCAATGAATCCTTATGGTTGTTTCATGTAAATATCTTTAGTAAGATCTCCGTTCAGGAATACAGTTTTGTCATCTATTTTCCAAATCTCGTAACCATGGTGTGTTGTTATAGCTAACAGGATCCTAATTGATGTAAGCATGACCACTAGCGAAAAAGGTTTCCCCATAGTCGATTCTCTCTTTCTGAGTGTACCTTTTCTCCACAAGACGACCCTTGTAGGTCTCAATTTTCCCATCGGGGCCCTTCTTCCTCTTGTAAATCCATTTGCAACCAATTGCTTTTACCCCAGAGGGCGGATCTACGAGAGTCCAGACTCCATTGGTATTCATTGAGTCCATCTCAGCTCTCATGGTATCTACTCACTTTAAGGAATTTATGTCCAACATAGCTTCTGTATAAGTCACGAGATCTTCCTCACTATTCATGGCTTCCATCACGTAACCTTCTTGATCATAGCCGTAACGAACTAGAGGCTTAGAAACTTAGGTAAACCTTCTAGGTTGATTATTTTCTAGAGCCTATGGGACATCTCCCACTACCCCTGAGCTATCCTTATCAAGAACAACTTCCTAATGATGATTGTCCAAGATATAGTCTTTTTCCAAGAAATGGGCATTTCGACTGCAAAACACATTTTGCTCCTTTGGGTCATAGAATAAATAACCTACAGAGCTTTTGGGGTAACCTACAAATAGGCAACGGCTGGTCTTAGATTCCAATTTGTTAGCACTTGTTCTTTTAACATGTGTCGGACAATCCCAAATCTTCAAGTGTCTTACACTTGGTTTCTTACCGGTCCATAGCTCATATGGAGTCTTACGAACAGATTTGGTTGGAACCCGGTTCAACATGTAAATCGTAGTCTCTAATGCGAAACTCCAAAAGGATATAGGTAACTCTGAGTGGATGAGAAGTGAACGGACCATATCTAATGCGAAACTCCAAAAGGATATAGGCAACACCGTTTAATTGTGGTGTTGTAGGAGGAGCTGGTTGTAATACAATCCCATTTTCTTTTAAATAGTCCCTAAACTCGTCGGAGAGATATTCGCCTCCTTGATCGGATTGAAGGGCCTTAATTTGTCTCCCAAATTGTTTCTCGACCTCTTGTCTGAATTCCTTGAACTTTTCAATGGATTTAGACTTGTGTCTCATTAGGTACACGTAATCGTACTGAGAGAAATCATCGGTGAATGTAAACATGCTGGTTACATGTCCTAACATTCATGGGACCACATACATCAATATGTATCAGGTCAAGAGTGCCTGTAGATCTTTCAGGCTTACCCGTAAATGGCCACTTCGTTATCTTACCCTGAAGGCAAGGTTCACAAGTTGGGAGATCTTTTATAGTTAGAAAATCCAAAGGACCATCCTTTACCAACCTTGTGATACGATCTATATTAATGTGGCCAAGTCAGTAATGCCACAGACACGTGGGATTAACTATATCACGAGTTCTCTTCTTGGGGATTACATCCAATGTAGTTTCGATTAAATTTGTTTCCAAAGAAGGATGGAGAACATAAAGTTCATTCTCACGTTCTCCGTAAGTGGGGAATTTGTTATTCCGTTTAATAGTAATTACATTACTGAATAAAATAGAATAACCATCCATACACAATTTTGAAACAGAAATCAATTTCTTCTTAATGTTGGTACATAAAGATAATCTTTAAATACAATAATGCCTTCTCTGAAAATTAATTCCACAACTCCTATAACTGTAGATGCAACTATTGCAAAAGTTCCCAAGTAAAGAGTCACTTCTCTGTAACTCAGCCTTCTGCTTGTCTTTAACCCCTGCAATGAGTTACATGCATGAGTAGAAGCCCTAGAGTCAATACACCAAGAAGTAGAAGTGACCAATAAATTGGTTTCTATGACAAAAAATTCAAAATTATCTTGTTTCTTAGTCTCTAGATACTGAGGACAATTCTTCTTCCAGTGGCCGGTTTGCTTGCAAAAGTGACAAGCATCTAGTGTCTTGTCCTTCTTTTGCTTTTTAGGCTTGCTAATCTTTTTTTAAGGCTTCCTCTTTGCATTCATCTTTTTCTTGCCCGAATTGCCACCTTCAACAAGCATGGCTATCAACTTGTTCTTCTTAATCAGTTTTTCAGCCCTCTGCAACATATTGTTGAGTTCCTGAAGGCTAACATTTAGTTTATTCATGTTATAGTTCATGATGAACTGATTAAAGGAGGGAGGCAAGGAATTTAGGACGACATAAATTTTGGTGTCATGATCAAGCCCGGAACCGAGAGCCTCCAATTCATTGATATAACCCATCATCTTTAGATAATGGTCATGAACCTGTTGGTTCTCAGTCATTTTTGCGTTCATAAACATCTTTAGGACCTTCTGTCGAGTAGAACGATCATGCTCTTCATACATTGTCCTCAGACTATCCAGGATATCCTTGGATACTTCGATCTGATCGAATTGTTTAAGGAGGCTATGGTATAGGACTAACCAAGAGAGTTCTTCTTTTCCCATTCTTGATACTTCTTCCTACGGGCCTCAGAAGCCCGATCACTCGGACGATTTGGAGCAAGGTTTTCAACAACCTTGTTCAATTTCTTAGACATCAGAACCAGCATAAGGTTATGGAACCAGTCAGCATAGTTTGGGCCCTTAAGTTTGTTGTCGTCCAATAATTTGGCGAACTATCCATTTGCCATTTTTTATAAAGGCAATGCAAATTATTAGTCCATAACCAAAATTGGTTCACGTTAATTTACATAGAAAAGGCTTTTAATCTATGCTTTATTTCAATTTCTTCATCTCTGAGATTTTCCTCCCATCTCAGTGACGGAGACGTGGTTATGTCTCTGGAAATGTGGGAAACCACATACGATGCATGAAGCCAACTGTTTCAGTTGCATAACCCCACCACTTTTTATAAAGGATCATATCCACTCATCTTATGAGCTTTCCCTTTGGCATTTGTCAGACAAGGTTCATTGCCATTTTAGGTTAAACCTTTCTGTCCAGTAAGTGTAGACCCCTCGTATTCATAAACACCAAGGTACTGTGAGAGAATCTTCCATTTTAGGATAAGCCCCTCCTACATCGGTCTATGACGCCCCTATCATCTTATGAAGCAATCAAACAGACTCACTAGCAAATGGATAGCCCAATTTTGTAGTGCATCTCCATTATTAGTAATAAACTCATCCTCATGCTAATGATGAAAGGCTTTTAGAGAGTTCATCATATGAATCTCCCTATCACATGCACTTATATATTTGGAGGGAACAAGTTACATCCCTAGATCTAATTTAGGTCAAACCAAAGTGGCTCCCACTAACTTTTTTAAAGTCAGATTCAAATGGACCCAAAATGACTAAGGTTCCACATGGTTCCTCTTGGGGAGGAAGTTAATATGGGGCCCATCGAAAAGGGAGATCATCCGATGATCTTTAGGACACCATGGCAATGATGTGCATTCAGCCATGGTGTGCGTAGAGAGCCACTAACGAATGAACATGGGTCAAGTGCTTATGGCCCATGTACATAGCACATCACATGCATGAAACAAACACATAATTGATCCAATCAATTAAATCAACTATAAAATCATAAATTAATTAAGTTAAATCAATATCAGCTCATTAAAGCCCAAAATATTATCATATAACATTATCTAGGTATATGTATAGCATTTATGCTGAATTAGGGCTAATGCAGTTTTAACTTAACAAAATTGGGTTTTATAGGGAGGGTCAAATTGCATCTTGTAATGGGCCACCAAACCCCTGGCCCAAATCAGAATTATGGGCTGAGAACAGACCCCTATCGAACCACAAGTTCGGCCCAACTAGTTTGGACCAATCTTGGGTAAAATCGGCCTAGGGTTTGGTGTCCATTACAAGATTCAATTCAAGATTGTGATATGAAATTAATTACAGCCGATTAAAGACAATCAAGAATCAACAAGAAAACATATCAAAGGGCTGTATGTGTGATTGCAAGAAACAAAGGGTTAATCGTAGATAGTGAAATCGATATCTATAAATCACAGATTGTAGTTTCTCAAACTACAAAATTTCTATTAATTACATCACATCAAATCCTATACATTTTGTCTAAAATAAAAAAAAAAATATTTACAGACCAAAATGAATAGAATGAAAATTTGCAAGGTGTGCAAATTTTGCCACTTTTAAAGAATTCGATCTCCATCACACAAAAGCCCAAGAATCTAAGAAATAATTTCAGAATCATTCCATAATCATTAAAGAATAATAAAGAATTAATTTCAGATCATACGCCTCATTACTGAGAACCGAATTCTTAGAAAAAACATCAATCTATGCAAATCGGGCAGAACCGATTCTACCGATTTGCGCAGGCTCAAATTAGGTCTGATTTGGTTCAAGAATTAAACCTAGCTCTGACACCATTGAAGGGATGGGAGATCCATCATATGGATGGCCAAGCCATGCAAGGTGGTTGGGCGAACTTTCAAAAATTTCTTTCTCCCATCCGGGAATCCTATTCCCTAATTTAGAAAAACTACATTTTTTAAGCTTTGTTCTTGAAACAAACCGGACCAAATCTAAAACCAAGATTATGGAGAGGAATACCTGATACGGAATGCACACAAGAAGCTCCTCCCAATGTAGGTGTTGACGCACAAAGAGGTTGCCAAATCCTTCATCCACTGAAGGTGACACAACTTAGGGTGAGGCAGGATCAGTAAGAAGATTCTTCAGTAAGAACCCCAATTCTTCAGCAAGAATTAAGTAGGGATGTGAGCAAAGCTTCAATTTTGACTCTTCCAGCAAGAATCGATATCAAGATTCAATCTTGATCACTCCAAGAACTGGAGATCGAACAGGGTAGGGCGGCAAGAGCAGAAGGAGAGAGAATTGAATTTAGAAAACTATGAAATTGTGTAACCTTTTTCCAGTTTGCCCTCCTCCTTTTATATAATCCTTAAAGAGTTAACCTCCTAATTTGATTAGGAGTTTATTGATCCAAATTTTATTTGGATTTGGACTCTTTAAATGAAAAGGCTTACCCTAATCTTATTTGTAGATCAGGATCAACTTCTCCTAATCCAATTAGAAGTTTTCTAATCAAAATCTTTATTTGGATCTAGACTCTTTAAATGGATAAAAGTTGTCCTCTTATATTTATCTGCTGATCCATACCCAGATTTGCCCCTATTTAATTAATCAAATTAAACCCAATTCGAATTGGGCTTTAGGCTCATTAAGCTTTTAGGCTCATTTCCCTTTAAGTGTTGGCTAGCTTGGCTTTCTTTGTATGGCGTGGGACCCTAGCATTGATCTCCACAAGAGCCATATGGGTTCAGCCTAGCCTCTATTACAAGGCCTGAATGAATTCACTACTGAAGATAGTGAACCCCTGAGCCTATCAGTATGGGCTCTTAGCAAGCCCAACATTTACACTAAATGGTCCTTGGGTCTTAGCCACCTTATGAAGGCCCAAGGACTATGGACTTATGCGAGATTAGCTCATCAGGTATAACCCTAAATGGTCTTATACTCAACCTCTCAGCCCATAATGATTAAACACTGCCTGACAAGAGAGGACCTCTCCCTTAGCTGAAGGTACAGTGTTGCACTTTCTACTCACATGATCCCAGGAATTAAAACCTTTTTGCAAACATTTTGTGAAACCATAAACCATAATATATATATATATATATATATATATATATATATATATATATATATATATATATATATATATATATATATATCTATATAAATATATTTTGCAAAACAAGTCTCAACAAGTTTGAAATCAATTGCCGACAATTTAGGTTTTTATCAGAGAGAGTGCATTCCCAGATCATTCACTTTGTTTGACAAAGGGGCTGATCCTATCACTATGATCACCCACTCAGGTGAATTCTCGAACTGCCCCAACATACCTAGGTTTTGACCCCTCTAAGGATCTCACTGATTGGCATATCAAAGATAACTCAATCTAACGCCTAGTGCAATACCATAATCGAGTCTAGGGGTTAGGTGTAACTTTCCAGTTTTTCCCATTTGTCTCCAAGGTCTAGGGCATAACTAGAAAATGGTCTGGTTCAGGGTTTCAAAAAAACCCACACTACATGTGCTTCAGGTCTCACCCTAGCAACTAAGACAAGCCACCCCAACCGACTTGGCAGCACATTAATGTCAGCCTTGGTAGGATAAACCTCCCTAGGTCTATCCAATGGCTGTGAAGATTCTAAACTAACACGAGTCTCATTTGTTTCCAGTTTAAGGGTATTACATTAAAACACACTAAAAAAACACAAATCAATTATGTACTTTATTCATTTACGATAAATGTCGAAAGTACATCAATCTGATTGGAGCTAAGGGCATACACTGTCTAACACACATAACATTCATACTTTTATACACATCACTTACAACTTACTGTTCAACATCCTTCACATATGATGAAACAACTCTTACATCAGAAACTTATAACCCACGACGCCATACTCATAAGGTTTCATTACAAGTTCATACATTAACATATTAACATTCACATTAACACGTGACAAAACATTCACATACATGCCCATACACTACACACTCATATTCATACCACTACAATCACAACACTATATACCGACATGCAGTTCACACACACCCCCATACACAAATCAAGCAACACGATCTCTCATAAATCACAATATACAAAACCTACACAACGATTAACATTTACAACCTTGTACTATCTAATACTAATCTCCCAATACTAGGGGCTAATAAAGTTGAAATTTTTCAAAATTTTAGGGACTAATAAACTTAAAGTTTTTCAAAAATTTGGGGGTTGATATTGCATAAAATTGATAGAAAATTCATGCATGTATCACACTCCAAAAATCCTTGCAACTAATAGTCACCAAATTAATAAAAGGTACCACATTCAAACAAACCTAGACAAACGATGTGAAAAATAGAAACTTTTTTCCCCAAAATCCCATACACTAATATATAATTCCAATGTTTTAAAAATTGACCCGGAGGCCGAACCGTTTTTGCCTCCGGGTCGTAGGTCACCGATTCAACTGGCCACATCATCATATATATGTATTAAGTATATATATTTATATACATATGTATATGTGTATAAATATATATTTTATCAAAAATAATGTATAAATATGTTTTAGATGTGTTATATGTATTTTTATATTTAATTTATATTTTTTAACTTAGTTTTTAATTTTTTATTTATAAAAATCTTAAAAATTTCAATTTGAGGCCAAGAAAAGGGTATTTTTTTACGAAAATAGCGGGGTATAATGCCTTGTGACACATAGATCTCGAAAACTTACCCTAAATAAAAAAAATCACCGCAATTAGACATCGGACTACAAAGTTATGGCCTCTTAAAGTTTGCATATATTGAGTGTGCAACCCGCGACTCGATGACTGGGTCGAATGGGTCAATGGTTGAACCAACTAGGTCAAACAGTTCTCGACAAAGTCAATGGTTTTTTATTGTCTAATGGGTCTTGACTAAACCAGACCCAAAATCTTGGCCGGGTGATGGTTCGAAGGGTTCGACTGGCCGGGTCAACAGCGAGTTGAAAACACTATATAATTCACTTATAAAACTTCCTCAAAATTTTGGGGACTAACCTTCATTTTAAATTTCTCGAAACTTTAGAAACTAATAGTCTCCAAATAAGTAAATAGTATCTGACTCAATAAACATCGCACAAAATTGCATCGCACTGCGCTTCGCGACAATTGCACTACACCATGCTCCCCACAAAACACTCATTGCATCATCAACAACTGTGCCAATTTGTTTCACGAATTGCACCGTGCTAAACTCGATAATCACCTATAACAATCATATGCTGCATCGCTCCCTCGCTACATGCATTCATGCCTATGACCAATATAAAGCAAAACCCACAAGATATTACAAATTCACATAGATTGAAAAATTTGCTCAACTCCGCTAACCAAGTAACTGAAGTTAAGCAAGGGCTAATGTGAGGGGATTGACTTGAGTAGCAACTTAGATCGACGACTGCGACAAGACCAACCATATAATCTGGGTCAATTTGGCCCATTAAATACAAGTGTTGAATATTTCAATACAATTAATAAATATTCTAGAAATCAAGAAAGCATTATTGAATAAGAAACAAACATGGGAACGTTCTAGGAATAAATTAAGGAAATAAACATGCGACAAAATGGTAAAATTGGAAATAACAATTAATAAGATGATTCTAGAAGGATATTTAACCACATGTTTAAATGTGAAAGAGGGTACAATAGGAAAAATGCAAACTTAAGAAACTTCTAGAATGTGCACCCAAAAACTATAAATAGGGGCCTTGGAATCATTTCTTGCCTCATCACCTTAATATAAGTCCATCCTCTCTCTCTCTCTTTCTCTCTTTCTCTCATCCATATTAGCCTTCTTCCATCTTCCTATCTTAGTCATCTACCACTACCCTCTTCTCATTGGAATTCTAGCCCCGGTGAACTGCATTGGCCTGATCCCTCACCAGAGGGTATGTAGGTAGCTTCTTTAGAGGTTTGACCACTTGTTTCTCTCCCCTTTCTTTCTCTTTTTCAGTTTAGCCAATTCCTTAAACCTTGAAGTAAATACTACTTTACATCCCCAGCCTTACAATATGTCTTTTAAGTCATTGAAGTATTTTTTTGCAAAACTATTTAAGTCTATGTCAGTCAATGAGTTTTAGTGTTAAGTGTGTCAAATGAGTAAGCATTGTAGAACATCATTTCCTTTATGTAATAAAAGATCAGACTTTCCTTTTTATCTTGTGTTCTCTGATGTATGGGGCCCTATTAATATTGCAACTGAGAATGGCTACAAGTATTTTATTTCATTTATAGATGATTTATCTTGATATACAATTATACATGGGTTTACCCTATGCACTCTTCAAAGGAAATTCGTAAACTTGTAAGAGGTTTTCAGTGCTATATCTAATTTCAAATAGAGATCCCAGTTTTTCAATTAGACAATGTGAAAGAGTATTTCCATGGAAACCTCACTAAATTCTTTTGCTTCCTACGGCTCCTTCCACCAAAGCTCCTATGCCAGAACCCTTCTATAGAATGGGGTTGTAGAGAGGAAAAGTTACCACCTCGTAGAAGTTGCTTGGGGAATGCTTTTGTAGATGAATGCTAGATAAGGATTCTACACGGATGCTGTTATGATTGTTGCCTATGCTATCAATCATATGCCATCTTAGTTATTCGAATATAAGACTCCACATCGGCTTCTCTTTTCTAAGGATCCAATGTTTCCTATACCTAGGGTTTGCCAATGGGTCGGGTTGGACCAAACAGACTCTGACCAATTGGGTTGATTTTGGTTCCAAGAATGGGAACTGCTGGGTCAGTTCCAGTTCTTGATATATTATCTCAATTCTTATCAATTTGGAACTAGTTCTGCATAGTCTTGAATCGATTTAAACCCGACCTGACCCGATATATAATTATAATTAAATATATATTTTAATATATATGTATAATTTAATATATATATACATATTAAATGTATAATATATTAAATAAATTAATATTATATATATAATATTTTTAGAAGATTTATTATAATCAGGTCCATCGGGCTAGACATGATTGCCCCGAGAACCAACTGGTTCAATTTTGTGTTTAAAATTACAGACCCTATCAAATTAGACACCCTATCAGGTCTGGTTCGGTATTGAAACCTTAGTATTTCTTGTCGGGTCAGTTCCAATTCTACCTAAACCCGACCCATTGCCAACTTGTTGACAGCCCTACCTATACATATGCATGTCTTTGGTTGTTAGTGTTTCGTCCATGATCTATCCCCTACCCGTGGTAAGCTTGATTCAAAAGCTAATGTGTGTATTTTCCTTGTCTATCCTCTTCTTAGAAGGGCTATCACTATTTTGACCCTATTTCCAAGAAATATTTCGTCTCTATGGATATCTCTTTGAGAATGCCCCCAACTTTCCTATTTCTCCTAGGGAGAAATAGACACAAGTTTTATTACCTTTTTTTCCTGACCCTCCTTCATTCCTTGCCTTCCATAGATAGCATTCTAAAAGCCAAGACCAACAAAGTTCAATAGTTGTGGAGCAACCTGAAGGCTGAAGCTGTGCAACTAATTGTGAGTGGTGTGGCAAGGCTACGTGCGGTGGTCTTCTTGAAAGATGAAGGAAGGCTAGGAGCAAAGGGTAGGCTAAGGGCTTCTGTTGATAGAGAATCATGTATTCATTATGCTTCATGCCTCCTTTTATAGGGAGAGATCCTACGGTCCTGAAAGGAAGGAGCCAAAAGAGTTTGATTCTCATTTGGAAAGAGAATCTTTGATTCGGTGTCAGTTGTTAGGGGGACACTGTTAAGGGTTCGCCACATCTTATGAGATCTCTTCAGGACGAGGTTTTCTTTCATCTAAGGATTCTCATAGTACATGTATGGTACTTCCTTTTGCGGGTCTCCTATACTGACGAGGCGTGGATGATGTTAGTGCTAGTCTTATGTGTCTCTCTTGATCCTACCGGACGTCTTGTCACGAGTGATATCGACTAGTCGCTATATTTTTCGTTCATCGCTGATTTGCGGTGGCTTTGAGCACATCGGAAGCTCATGATGGATTTGGGCTCATTGTAGGTCCGTGGTGACCTTGAGCTTGTCATCGGTGCAATGACTTTAGGTTCAGTCTGGGTCTGTGGTGACCTTGAGCTTATCACAAGCTTATATAGGCTTTCAGCTCATCGCAAGAATGTGCAAGTTCTATAGCATTGGTTTAGCATCTTCTGTGTTAATGTAGTCATGGTGAACATGTACCTACAATTAGCCCCCCTACTTATTGGTAAGTGTGAACTTATCAATAAGCATTTGTGTCGTTGGTTTGTTTTGGAGGTCTATAGCAGGGTGAGGGATTTGTTTTGAATTAGGGGGTTATTGCACTTGTTGGGCTTGTTGTTTTAAGGCTAGAGGACTGGTGTGGAGAATCATGAGTATCATGGTTTTTTGTTTTTGTGACCCTTCATGGTTTCTGGCAAGGGGTTTCTTGATTTGGAATGCGTGCTCACTAGGTTGGGCCATATAATTGTTCCTATTCCTAGCTAAGGTGCATGGCAGATAGTATGTATGTATATTTTTAATTTGGGTAGATTATTAGCCCCCTTACTTATTGGCGGATAGATTATTCTTGTCTTTGATATATCTTGGTGTTATTTGGGTGACATGAGGGGCAGTTGTTTTGGATTCATCTTCCGCCTGGTGGTTGATTTCATCTTTGAGATTTGGCACTGAATTTTATGGTCATCAGGGTCGATTGTTTTGGTAATACCCAGCCCCCCTATCTTTTAATGGAGTGCTTTCTATTGAGAAGTTTTTAGTATTTTGTTCATTTGGCGAAGTTCCAAACCCCCTTTTTCTCGATGGGAAGTATTTTGTCAAAAGATAGTTCCTAGCTTATAGTTTGATTTCCAGCCCCCTGTTTTTCGATAGGAGGTTCTTTGTTAGGGACAATTGTGGTTATGATTTGATTTTTATCCCCCTATCTTTTGGAAAAGCATTTTTATTGAGAAACACTTGGGCATTTCGATTGTCTAGGCAAAGTTTTTAGCCCCCATGTGTGTTGGTGAGCATATATACTTGGTTCGCGGTGCTTTGGTTTCTTGGGAGGTAGCCTATCTCTTCCTCTTCTTTTATATGGTCAACCGTTATGTGTGTGGCATGTTCTTCATGATGCCTCACGTATAAATGTAGATTTGCATTCATGTGTAATGGGTCGCATGCACGTCAGGATTGGAGGTTATCTAATTGAGCTGGCGACTGTGTGATGCGGCACTGATTTAAATTTGTTTGTCGGGTGTCCTGCCCTTTCTTAAGGACAACAGTGTAATTGTAACAACCAATTTCGAGTTGTGCGATGACAGGTGAGTAATAATCATTTCATTCAGTCTACCAAGGTGCCATTTTGGCTGCCAGGCCCATGTGAAGTTTCTATAAAAGGACATCATTCGGTCCCCTGTTATGCTTGCCTTAGCTTTCTTGTTTGAGTTCTGTTAGTGCCTTTATGTGCATTCATTTTCTCCTTTTGTTTCCTATTTATCTTCCTTTTCTTCGATACATTTGCCTTTACTAGTAATGGATCCCTGTGGGCAGAAGAAGACTATAAATCCGAGTGTTCCTTTCTTGATTTTGTAAGAGATGTTGACACTACAGAGCTTCTTTCTGAGCATGAGTCTGCTAAGATGGCTGATGGCAGGAATGGTTTTTGGCCTCCCATGCCGGTGTCTAGGGGGAAGGACAGCGAGTATGATGTCGTGGAGGGGAAGGAATTGTTGTGTGGACCGTTCTGTGTCCTTCAGGTGCCACAAACCGAAGACAGGTGCCTCCAAGTCACCGGTAAACTACTCGGTGTGGGCGCATTATATTCTGAGGAGCCCCATATACTGTTGGTTGCTCTACAATGTCGGGCTATTGAGGCCCATAGGCTGTTTCTTGGACCTCCCTAGCAGAGAGGGGGTTAGTTACATGATGCTACTCCTCTCTTGCCGGTGCTATTAGATGCATACCTTTGTTGTGCTTTTGGCGATTTTGACATCACTGTTGAGGATGTTGCTGCCATACTTGCGCTTCCTTTGGGTGGTGGTGTAGTGTCTGCCTACCATCTCTAGTATTCTAAGTCCATCCCTAGCAGTTTGCCAGAGTTGTACGCGGAGTTAGCAGACGGTATCAGTGTCTTCAAGGCACAAGTCAACGAATCGACTATGCGTGGGAAATGGCCTCTTGATGCTTGGATCACATTTTGGTTTTAGAGCAGAGGTCCAGATGATGTCATGGTTAGGAAATCAGACAGTCAATGCCATCTTGCGGCATTTATCCTATATGTTGCGTTGCGGTTTCTGTTCCCTATTAATCCTGATTATGACCTTCGCACTGTTTTAGTTTCATTGTCTATTCTGGCGGACGGCGGGCATCAACTTCCGTTGGCCTCCATGTTCCTTGGCTACCTCTACGACTAGATGGACAATACAGTGCACCAAATCATGGACCCGAGCTACAAGCGTTGTTCTTCCTATGTCTTCACCCCTTTTTTGTTTATCCATCTTTGTGAACACTTTCAGCTTAGCGCCATTCCCCACTGATTGTCCCGCTTATCTATTAGCATGGCGACTTTGAAGGGTGACCAAACCAAGGATGTCTCTCTTAATGTCTGTTGTGGAAAGGGGTGGCTCAATGCCAAAAGGGAGAGGCGATTCAGTGTTGCTGAGATTTAAATCAATTTTTCTTCATTGGATGGTTTTGTTAATCGCCCATATATTCAACCAGCTGCCATGCCATGCCATTTTGCATCAGAGTCAACGTTCCAGAAGGTGGTGATCAATAGTGTGCCATGCGAGAGGTGGCTCAGCTGGTTTGTTCTAGCATTGATGTGGAATAGAATCCTGCAACCACCACAATGCCAAAAGGAAAAATTCGTGGGCTTGACGCCATTACTTTTGAAGGGATGAGAGATCCATCCTATGGACGCACAAAGATTGCGGAATAAGGGGCGAATTTCAAAAATTTTTCTCTCCCTTCAACTGGGAATCGTAT
>NW_010729152.1:1005147-1020236 GCF_000365185.1 Nelumbo nucifera
TAGGGAGTCTCCTTGCTGAATAGGGAGACTTCCAATTCTATCTTGCTAAGGATAAGATAAGCTAATCCTAATCTGATAATAAGATAAACTAATCCTAATTTGATAACAAGATAAACTAATCCTAATCTGATAATAAGATAAACTAATCCTAATATGATAACTTACTAACRAGATAAGATAAGAGCAATAGAATAAGATAAGAACAAGCAAGATGATCTAATCTAATCTGGCGGTGGGTCAAGTTCTTGTTGTTGCCGGCGGCGATGGTACGTCTTTCCGAGGAATTCGTCCATAACATTGGGTTTGTCTCATAATGAAGTGGTGCATGACTTGCAGATTGTTATTGATGGATACGAAATGCTGTTGAAGAGTCTTGTCATCAAACCAGAGGAATAGGTCTTTTGAATCTAGAGTGAACATCATATTAGGTGGTGCTCAGAAGCACCAATTCATTGATGGAAATGTAAGCAAAAATAGCTGAGAGATTGGAGTTATAGTGAGGCTCTCCCTATTTGGAACAGGGTCTCCCCTCAATTAGCCAAGCCCAAGAAACTTTTGTATAAGAGAGACAACTTACAGACCAAATCTTGATTGCTAATGAGTGCCTGGAGGAAATGAGAAGATATAAAAACAAA
Organism: Nelumbo nucifera; assembly: GCF_000365185.1. Next base: position 1,005,783 of record NW_010729152.1, read on the forward strand.
GGCTTTGTATGTAAATTGGATCTAAAAAAGGCCTATGACTTGGTGGACTAGCATTTCCTATCACAAGTCTTAAGAAACTAGAAGCTTGGAAAAAAATGGTGTAAGTAGATTCATGGTTGTATCAGCTCTTGTCATTATTCTATCTTGGTTAATGGAGTGGTAAAGGATTTCTTTCCAGCCTCTAGGGGTGTAAGGTAAGGGGGTCCTCTCTCATCCTTCCTCTTCACCTTAATAGTTGATGTGCTTGGTACAAAGATCTCAAAGGCTGACAGGGAGAATATAGCTAGTGGGTGGAGAATAGGCAAGGATGGAATTCAAATTACCCATCTTCAATTTGCAAATGACTCACAGGTATGTTCTTTGTAAAGCTGATGGGGAGACTGGTTTTCACCTACTGGTGTCATGCCAGTTTGCAAAGTTTATATGGGAGTGGGCGTTCTCCCTCTTTGGGTGTACTTGGAACCCTCCATCAAACTTGCAAAGTCTTTTTTCCTCTTCTTTCTTCAGGTGGCGTTTGAAAAAGGGGTAGGACCATGTGGAGATGCCTGAGGGCTTCAGTATGTTGGTCTTTATGGGAAGAAAGAAACTCTAGGATCTTGTCTAAAGTAGAGAGAAGTGCTGAAGAGTTAGGAGAAATGATCCATATAAGGGTTGTACGGTGGCTGAAATCTTCAGAGCTGTTCACAAATTACACAACAGATGACATGTTGAGGAAGTGGGGTGAGATTGCTAGTTGCACTTGGACCAAAACAGGAATGAGTTTGTCTTGGACCCCTCCACTAGCTGGTTTCTTAAAACTAAACTTTGATGGGAATAGTAGAGGGAATCCTGGACACTCAGGGATTGGGGGTGTGTTTAGGGATGAGAATAGGATTGTTTCAGCCCTGTTCTCAGGCCCAATTGGAGTGGGTGATTCTCTCAGACCTGAGATCTATGCAAATATGGAAAGAGTCCAGAGAGCTAAGGAGATGAATACAAAAAAACTTATAATTGAAGGGGACTCAGAGGTAGTGGTAGGGTGGCCGAAGAAAAACAACAGTGGGTTATGGAATTATAGCAATGAGAGGAGGAAATTTAGGTGGATGGTTCAAGAGATGGAAGTCAAGGTCAGTTGGGTGAAAAGATTAGCTAACTCTTTTGCTGATGGGTTAGCTAAACAAGGGGTGGAGAGGGATTCTATTCTTTGGGCTCAGTTGTAACTCTTTTTTCATTTCTTGGGGGCTCAAGCCTCAGCTGGAAGATAAGAAAGTTTATCTTCCCCTTTGTAATTATTTTTCTGATTAATTAATGAAATGTGTTATTGATAAAAAAAAATGACTTATTAATTCTCTACAAAGGGGGTGACCTTGAGAAGGTGAGAAATCTAAAGATGTTAGATAGAAGCTTTGAAAGGATTTCCAGTCTGAGGAACAACCTTGAAAAGAGTAGTGTAGCATTAGCAAGTATGAATTTGGAGAGTAGAGAGGTGGAGACTATTACAGGATTTTAAGTGTTCTATATCTACTTGGTCTAGGACCTACTTGGGGCTTCCGTTAGGGGAAAATCCTAGGGAGAGTAGATTTTAGTGCCCAGTTGTAGAGAAGTTTGGAAAGAGATTGGCCTCATGGAAGAAGAATTACATCTCTTTAGGGGGTAGAATCACCTTGATTAGAGCCACCCTTGCTAACCTACCAATCTATTTTCTATCTATATTTAGGATCCCTTCTAGGAAATCTAAGAAACTGGAGAAGTTAATGAAGGACTTCCTTTGGGCACTGGGGGAAAGTGGAGTAAAGAGGAGCGAGGTTTGGGCATGGAGTATCTAAGTCAAAAGAACACAACTTTGTTGGGGGAAGTGGTTGTGGTGGTGGCCCCTAGAGAGAGAGAGAGAGAGAGAGAGAGAGATTATGGCATGAGGCAGTGGTTATGGTGCATCCCAATGTGTGGGATGCTAAAGTATCTTCATGAGCAACTTTGGCAACACCTTGGAAGGAAATTCACAGTATTCTTCCACAATTTTCCAACTTTGTCAAGTTTGATGTGCAACTCGATCCTTTTTAAGGGAGATACTTGGGTTGGAGAGGCTCCTTTGAAGGACCTCTTTTTGTCCTTATTCATTGTTTCTTGGTATAAAAAATAGTTTGTATCAAAATTCTTTTCCCCACTAGAAATTCCTTTGGCACCAAATTGGAATTTTGGGTTTCGTAGAGATTAAGGGATGGGGAGATTAAGAGTCTAACCAACTTATTGAGCCTTCTTGATAAAGTTATTCTGGACCAATGTTCTAAAACACAGAGGATGACGCGAGGGATTTCACTACCGAGAGGCATGAGGCATAGTTCAGAACGTAAGAGGCATAAACCTCCAGAACATAAGGAATGCCTCCTTAAGTGAAGGGAGATGAGGAGGAAGAAGAGGAAGGAGGATCTCATTTTTCTTTATTTTTAATAAAAATCTTTTATATTAAGAATGAAGATGCATACCACTAGTTAAAACCAACTTCCCTTTCTTTTCCTTTCCTTTCCTTTCCTTTTTTTTCTTTTTTTTTCGTCTTTTTATATGAGGTGTGCATGAGGTCTATACCTCTAGCATGCCTCATGAAAAAAGCATATGAGCACATATCTCTTGCACCTGAGGCATATGCCTCAGGGCATTTCGGGGGTGCCTCACCTGGAGGCACATTTCCAGGGGTATACTTCCCATGCCTTTTACAACACTAGCCAGGACCCCTCTAAATCAAACAAAAGGATTTGGATACCTCGGCCTTCTAGACTTTTCTCTTATGCTTCCTTTTTCAAGTCCCTTTGTCAATCTTCATCTCAACAAGTTTTTCCTTTTTAGGAGGTTTGGTGAAGGCCTATTCCCCCTAAGGTTTTGGCATTCTATTGGGAAGTGCTCTATGGGAAAGTAAACATCTTGGACAATCTACAAAAGAAAAGACCATTTCTTTGTATCTTACCCAATTGGTGCTCTTTGCAAGTCTCATGGTGAGGACTATTACCATTTACTAATTTCTTGTTATTTATTGCAGAGTTGTGGGAATGGCTTTTCCTGATGTTCGGGTGCAAGTGGAATAGGCCAACAGAAGTAAGCATGCTTTTTGATTCATCTACCTTTCCTTGGCACCAACAAAGAGGAAGAATTATGTGGAGGTGTGCAAAAGCAGCAATGATATGGATAGTGTGGGAAGAAAGGAATGGCAGGATATTCCAAGACAAGGAGAAGCCAACAAGAACTGAACGAGTGAATCTTGTATAGGGTTATTCTGAGGTTTAAATCCCTGGATTTATTTTATTAATTCTCTTTTGGTGATCTTTCGAGGAATTGGGCAGTAGTGGCAGGTAGCTCTCTTTGAAGAAGAGGTGTGTATGAGTTGGGCACTTCCTCCTAAAGGTTTTTTTAAGCTGAATTTTGATGGAAGCAGTCAAGGTAATCCAGGTGCCTCTGGGATGGGAGGGGTTCTAAGTAATTAGATTGGAAATGTGGTTCTTTACTTGGGGCCCCTTAGGTGTTGGGGACTCCATTAGGGCAGAATTACTAGCTGCCCTTCAAGGTGTACAGCTTGTTGTTCAGCTAGGAGTAGCACAAGTACGAATAGAAGGGGATTCCAAGGTGGTCATGGGTTGGCTACAGCACCTAGAGTCTATGATATGGTGTTTTAAGAATGAACTTAAGAAATTCAAGTGGCTACCAAGAAGTCTGTGTGCTAGAATACAATGGGTGGGGAAATCAGCAAATGCTATAACTGATAGTTTAGCCAAGCGAGTGGCAAACAGGGAACAATTGTATTAGGCACCTTGGTAGTTTGATAAAGGCTTTGCTTGTTTGAAGAGGTCACAGTTTGCACCTCTCCATGGGATACTTGTATCTATATATCTCCTTCTTCTAATAAAATAATTTTATTTATCAAAACAAGGGTAAGACGACAATAGTTGTTGCATTCAGCCAATAATGGTGTTAACACTGAGGACAAAGTTCATACCTTTCCAGAAGCAATTCTGAATATCTTGTGTTGAGAGACCTAGAAACCACAAACATTGTTCTGGAAGTCAGTTGTTTGAAATCTCACTTTGTAATTGGGCAATCAAGTCACTTTGTATTGCTTTTTTTACCTCTAAAAATTGTTGGTATTGATGTTCCAAAGTAAACTGTTCGTCTCTGTAGATTCCATAACCATGCTCGGGGAACATTAATTGGGTTAAGACTAGAATCATGGTCAGCAAACACCTGACAGGCATAATAATTTTGTTATAAAACCATCTGGTTCAGTGATTTAATGTCTAAAAGCTGAGATGCTGAATGGATAGAGCATAACTTTTACCTCATTAACCTGAAAGTATGTGCCATTAAGTGGAAAACTCCCCCTCATTGCTGTTCTGCAGGGTATCTGTCCAGGGGTATTGTAAATGTCAGTTAAAGAATCTGTAATCTAGTTAGATTCATTTTCCATAGTAGATATTATCTGCATATGGGGGTTGTGGTTCTCACCAATATTGTCCCCCGGACTGTTTGGGAACTTGCTTCTCGTTTACTGTTACACCCAAAGCATGTAGCATCATTGCATAAATTTCCAGATTCTTGGGAGATACAGCGTGCTTTGGGTGGCTCAATTGAGTCTGCTGTTTCACCTGATATTAAACATTGGTTGTGATTATAAAAATATTTTGTTCTGTTTAAAACCAACAACAGCTGGGAATAAATGTATATCATATTTTAACAAAAAATAGCTCATGGTCCACTTTATCAAGCATATAATTTCTGTCCTATGTTGTGATACCTGCAAACCACAGCACTGGTGGCATGTTGTCATAACTTTCACAATTTCAAATAACATGGGCTGTATAATATGCCTTGTAGGACTTGTGTGTCCCTTTATGTTGGAGACTAGCCAAACTAACACATTGGATTGCTAATATCATGTTCTTACCTGGTGTCCATATAGCAAGAAGGTATGGAGATGGATCATCCGGTTCTCTTCTGTCAATCTGCATATAGGTTACAGAAAGTGTATACCAATTAGCAAATTATTTTGGTTACGTATAATCCAACACAAATTTCCAGGGTAGCAACTGTAGAAATAACTTACCCCTTCTAGAAGCTGATGTGAATCTGGAAGTTCATAGCTGCAGTCAAGGAGACAAGTAGTTAGTAATAGTATACAACATGTAGGAATTTTGTTGTAGTTACACTGTAATAACTAAATTGGTGAGCTTGCTTGTCAACATTGATAATGATTTCCTAGAACCTGATTTTTTTTTGCTACATTTTTTATCATATAATTAGCAGATAAAAATTTTATTAATACATAAGATTATAATGCAACAAGTATCAACACTTGCACAATATATAATTGTTTACAAATTGAACTATCAACTCCCCCAACCAATGCTTTCCCAGATTGATTTCAGCCCCCAATTCATCTTTGACATATCTACCCCTTCTACAGTGAGAGAATCGGACGGAGTAATTTTGTTCTCCTGATCCATGTGAATGAGGTACTCATAGGTTGGGCCAAATCTTTTGCTTCTCTAATGTCATTCTTATAGCCCAACCCTCCAGGGAGGTTAGCCCCCATTCAGCCACCATACCACAAATTGTAAGTTGTCTTCCATCCCAGCCTAAAAGGATGAAGTAACAAACCAAAACCAATAAAGAAGAAACATTAGTTCTATCCTTGCTGAATTTTCTCCTCTGGTTGCACATGAATGCACCATAAATATATTCCTTTCATGATTTTGAACTACTCTATTAATGTGGCCATGGCTGATCTGGTTGGATTTCCCAGACACCAGCCATCAGAATTTTGTACTATTTTTATACTGATTTATTTGTTCTTTTAAACTGTGACCAAGGATATAATAAAGTAGAGGAGCAAGTCAGTTGGATTGGGCCAGGTTTAAACTCGACCCAAACCTGGCCTAAGGCCCAAGCCCAGATCGAATCCATGGTCAAGTCTGATTTGTCAAATCCGGCCCAGCCCGCATTGAAATTTGGTGCACCCAGGTTGGCCTGGTCCAGGCTCAGGTTGGTCAATCGACCCACATTAAAATTTAACATAAGCTTATAAGTTTAGGTATGTATGCTTGCAAATATGTTTTCTATATATGCATGCATGTATTTATACAGTTGGGCTAGGCTCAGGTTGGGAAAAGATTGGCTGGGTTTGGGACGGGTTTCAGCTACCTAAAGGCAATGCATGGGCCCAGCCCAAAAAATAAAATAAATAAAAAACCCAAATTTTTGGGCCTAGGCATAGCCCAAGGACTGAAAATCTAAACCCAGCATGTGTAAAATTGTTGGGGTTGAGTCGGTCCAGGCTCAAGTTGGGTCCGCCCAAATTGAACCCATATAATAAAGGAGTCAGCACTCTAGGGTTTAATCCATCTGAACAAGACCAAGAGAAGGCAAGTTCAATGGACCACTCATGCACACCTACTGATCTACTAATCCATATTGTATCCAGCTCATTTTCTAAGTTAACCATTTTGTATTGCTAATAGAAACAAATAACTGGGGAAACCAAGATGGCATTTTAAGTGCTTGATTATGTGAACAGATAAAAGGATAATACTATAAAATGGTTATTTTTTTTATAGATAAAATTCAATTGATTTCATTAGAAACAAATGATAAATAGTTCGTTACAAGCATCCCAATATGAGGCGTGAGGTGCAGCCTCACTCATTGATATAGAAACATCATAAAGTTACAATTGGGCCCAGTACAATTGTTCCCTAGTTACTCCTTGTTTAGCTAGAGAATCAGCAAAAGCATTTGCCTCCCTCCCCACCCATTGTATAGTTACCTCCATGACTCCATCTGCTGAGTTAACCATTTGAATTTCTTCAATTCATTTCTGTAAGCCCAGATCACTGAATCTGGGTTTTTTAGCCAACCCGCCACCACCTTGGAGTCCCCTTCTATCACCAAATTTTCCAATCCTAACTCTCTTGCATTCTGTACACCTTGTAGGGCTGCGCACAATTCTGCCTTTAAGGAGTCTCCATTCCCCATTCGAGGAGCTCAGTTTGGCCGTAGTGGTAGCAGTGGATTGGCATATGGCCGGAGTGGTAGTAGTGGACCTACATATAACCGGAGTGGTAGTAGTGAACCCTTGCTAATGGTTCCACATCCTCCATTTGTGGTATTGGTAATGTTAACATGGACCTTGTACACTTATCCTCAGTTTTGTATGTCCCTAAATTTCCTTTTAATCTTATGTCAGTTAGTAAGTTGACCAAGTCTCTTAATTGTTCTATTACCTTTTACCCTTCTTCGTGTGTTTTTTAGGATCTCAAGACGGGGATGAAGATTAGTGGAGGGCATGAAGCTGGTGGATTGTATTATCTTGATGGTGGTGGAAGTACGTCAACAGCTCTTTAGTCATCTCTTTCTCCTCTCTAGTGGCACTATCGATTTGGTCATCCTTCACTGAAAGTTTTGAAGTCTTTGGTTCCTTCGTTGAATCATCTTTCTGTTATGAATTGTGAGTCGTGTCAGTTGGGGAAACATCATCATGTTCCCTTTAGCCCTCGAGTTGATAACCATATGTCGAGTCCTTTTTCTTTGGTTCATTCAGATGTTTGGGATCCTTATAAAGTAATGTCATACAATGGATATAAATATTTTGTCATTTTTGTTGATGGTTATTCAAGGATGACGTGGCTATAATTTAATGAAAGAAATGAGTGAATTGTTTACCATTTTCCAAAAATTTTATGTTGAGATTTGCAACCAATTTGGTGTTCACATTAAAATTTTCCGTTCTGATAATGGCCGTGAATATTTCTCTTTATCATTTCAAGAATACCTAAACCAACATGGCATTATCCATCAGACTTCATGTACCTACACCCCACAACAAAATGGGGTGGCTGAGAGAAAGAATCGCCATCTTTTAGAAACAGCCCGATTCCTCATGCATCACATGAATGTCCCCAAACCTTTTTGGAGTGATGCAGTGCTTACTTCTTGCTTCTTGATTAACCGGATGCCCACGTCTATCCTTGATGGTCATTCTCCATTCACCACATTGTTTCCTACCTTGTCTCCATTTCCTCTTTCTCCTTGGGTTTTTGGGTGTGTCTGCTTCGTTCATAATCTGGGGCCAGGAAGGGACAAGTTAGATGCACGATCTATTAAGTGCATCTTCCTTGGCTATTCTCGGACTCAGAAAGGGTATAAGTGTTATCATCCTAGCTCTCGACGTTCCTTTGTGTGTGCCGATGTTACCTTCTTTGAGTCTACTCCATTTTTCTTAGGGTCCGGTGATGTTTCTTCCTCTTCATCACCTCCTCCCCTTCCTCTTCTAGTTGTGGATTCTATTCCTCTTGTTCCAGTTGTGACCAAGTCCTTGCCTCTGGTGCCACCGCCTGTTGAACGACCACCTATCCGTCACGTGTATACACATCACCCACATGTACCAGCTCCTCCTCCAGCTCCATCATCGTCGACAGATCCGGCAGTTGTTCCCACACCAGCCCCAACCCCAGTATCTGATCTTGATCTTCCCATTGCCTTGAGGAAAGGTAAACGTAGTTGTACCCTTCATCCTATTTCTAATTATGTCTCTCTCACTCATCTTTCTTCTTCCAATCGCCAGTTTATCTCCCTGTTATCCTCTATTGTTATCGCTAATGATGTCTAGGAAGCCCTTGCCTCTCCAAGATGGCGTCGTGCGATGGAAGAACTCTCAGCTTTAGCTCATAATCATACATAGGAACTCACCACTCTTCCTTCTAGTAAGCATGTTGTTGGTTGTAAGTGGGTTTATACTGTTAAGTACTTACCTGATGGTAGTGTAGAGCGGCTAAAAGCTAAACTGGTTGCCAAAGGGTATTCCCAAACCTATGGTATTGATTACACAGAGAATTTCTCCCCGGTTGCTAAGATTGGTTCAATTCGTGTTGTGATTTCTCTTGCTGCGATGTATGATTGGCCCCTCTATCAGCTTGGTATCAAGAATGCCTTCTTGCATGGTGATCTGCTCAAGGAGGTCTATATGGAGCAACCACCGGGGTTTGTTGCTCAGGGGGAGGATGGTAAGGTRTGCMRACTAWWGAMGRCCATTTATGGGCTTAAACAGTCTCCTCGAGCATGGTTTGGTAGATTCAGTGAGGTGGTAAATAAGTTTGGTATGAAACAGTGCCAAGTTGACCATTCAGTCTTCAGTCATGACTCTCAGGTAGGGAAGATCCTATTGGTGGTGTATGTAGATGATATTGTCATTACCAGAAATGATAAAATGGGCATTGACAGGTTGAAGGCTTTTCTGCAGGAACATTTTCAGACAAAGGACCTTAGTAGATTGAAATATTTCTTGGGGATAGAAGTAACAAGGTCTAAGCATGGTATTAACTTGTGTTAGAGGAAATATGTTCTTGATCTACTTGAAGAAACAAGTTTGTTAGGTGCTAAACTAGTTGAAACACCTACGGAAACAAACACTAAGATGAGCAGTGATATGGGCGAAGTGTTTGAAGACCCTGGCAGATATCGGCGACTTGTAGGTAAACTGAACTACCTAACTATCACCCGGCCAGACATTTCATTTGCAGTTAGTGTGGTAAGTCAGTTCATGTAGAAACCTCTGGTTCCACATTGGGATGTGGTTCTAAGAATTGTGAGGTATTTAAAGGGGGCTCTTGGTCGTGGTTTGATATACAGAAGTGGTGAAAAACTTGAAATAAAAGGATATACTGATACTGATTGGGCCGGTTCTATATCTGATAGGAGATCTACCATAGGCTATTGCACTTTTCTTGGGGGTAATCTGGTGACATGGAAAAGTAAGAAGCATACAGTTGTGGAAAGAAGCAGTGCAGAGGTAGAATATAGAGCTATGGCACATACTACTTGTGAATTAGTGTGGCTGAGGAATCTTCTACAAAAGATGGGATACACCATTGATACTCCAATGAAGTTCTACTGTGACAATCAGGCTGTAGTTCATATTTCCTCTAATCCGGTGTTTCATGAGAGAACCAAGCACATAGAGGTTGACTGTCACTTTGTTAGAGAGAAGGTGCTAAGTGGAGTGATAGATACTGCATATGTTAACACAGGGAACCAGTGGGCAGATTTGTTTACTAAAGGATTGAGTCGGGGAAGAGTGGACTACATATGTAATAAGCTGGGATTATATGATATATACTTTTCAGCTTGAGGGGGAGTTAGTGTCGAGTATGTAGGGTATTTCTGTCTTTGTGCTTATGTTTAGGTTGCTGATATGTAAGGTTATGTTAAATCTAATGTCCCTAACTTAAGTAGGGGCACATGTGACTTTTCCACAATATATTAGTAATATAAAACAAATCTGGCCGAATGGGAGAGTTGACTTTTCTCTCATTCGAACCAGACCTTTTCATCCCTTTATTCTCTTCTCCTTTCTCTCTCTCTCTCTCTCTCTCTTCTTTCTTTCCCTTGACTGTTATTAGACTAACAAGCAGGCCGAATCCTAATAAAAGCCACATCTGGGCCTAGTGCTTTAGACCTATTCATGGAGAACACTGCCTTTCTTATTTCTTCTTCCTCAAAATCTCTTTCTAGCCAATTTGCTGCCTCCTCATCTAGTAAAGGCCACTCCAAACCTTCTAAGGTCAATCTATCCTCTAGAGGTCTCCTGTAAAGGGATTTGAAGTGGTCCACAAAGATTATGGCAATTTCATCTTGATTTGAGATTAGCTCTCCATTGATTTCCAACCTAGCCACAAAGTTTTTTGTGCGCCTTCTTCCATTGGCGATCACATGAAAGAATTGTGTATTCCCATCCCCTTCCTTTATCCATTTTTGTCTTGACTTTTGTCTCCAAGATATTTCCTCTCTCTTGAGGACTTCTTCCAATTCTTTTTTTGATTTCCATCTTAAATCCCTCTCTTCTGCATGGAGATTTCTCTCAATTTCCACATTGTCCAACTCTTCAATCTGGGAAATTAGAGTCAGTTTCCTTTCTTCTAACCTTCCAAAATGATCCCTATTCCACTCCTTTATTTTAGATCTTAATCTTTGCAATTTCTGATGGAATTTGATTCCTTCCCACCTTATTCTTCTTAGTTCCTCCTTCCACCAATCCTCCACTTTTCGAATAAAATCCAGATGTGTCAATCTGATAGGCCCCCAATTATCCTTACATATGCTAGGAGAGGGAAAGGCAGCATAAGCCAGGTCAGCAGTCTGTTAAGGAGGGAAATGTTTAGATATTGGTGTGCTTATTGTAGCTATGCCAGCTGGGGCTTATTGTAGCTATGGCAGCTGGGCATTTCTAAAGGGAGTTAGTTATGATGTCAGGAGGGAATAAGAAGGGAGTTTCGGGATAGGGAGGGATCATTCTGTGTGTGAGGAATATTTTGAGTGTTTGGGAGAGCCGGCGGTCTCTCGAAGAACCGACCAACTGTTATTACTTTCCATTGAATGAATACAAGTTTCTTTTCATTTGAGCTGTGTATTTTTGCTATGTGTCTGAGAATTGTGTGTGAGATCTTCGGGACATATCACAACCACATGTTTTCAAATTTGAAAGGAGCAGGGCCATGTAAGAAGATTTATGTTCCTAATCTAATGGCATGGTGATCTGAAGTGACTCTAGGCAACGCCCTAGAAACGAAACCTTCCCAATGATTTTCCCATCCTCTATTGAACAGAAATCTATCCAGCTTTGAGCATAGTGGGTTTTCCTAAAAATTGGACCAAGTGAAATTGGATTGAAATAGGGAGATCTCCTTCAATTCATACAAGTCTGAATTCATTAAATTTACTCATACTAGTGGTGATAGACTGATTGGGATTAGAAGTTCCGTTGAAAAATCTTATCACATTGAAGTCCCCTCCCAAACACCAAGCACCTTTCCACAAACCCCAAATTGCATACAATTCCTCCCACATATCACTTCTCTCTATAAGTATGTGGTCCATAGACATTAGTTAACACCCAATTGAATCCATCCTCCACGCTCTTGAATTTCACTAATACAGTATACCTATCTATCAATTCCTCCATTGCTTCAAGCACTTCATCCTTCCACAAAAATCACTATACCCCCTTAAGCCCCCCAAGATGGAGCCTCAACCCATCTTATTCCTCTCGCTCTCCACAAACTACTGATCAAACTTCTACCACACTCATTTTTTGGGCACACCATTTCTTGAGTGTCAAATTCGATATTGCTGACCTTAATACTATAAAATGGTTATAAGGTCAGCAATATCGAATTTGACAAACTATTGGGTACTCAAGAAATGGTGTGCCCAAAAAATGAGTGTGGTAGAAATGCAAATGTTGACATAGATGAATGGGAAAACGAGAAAGGATGGAATCAGAAATTAACTTTTTCTAGGAAACCTATGGGCAGCTCCAATAGGTGATAATATTAGGAAAAGTAAACTATGATGGTTTGGTCACGTGAAGAGAAGGCCATCTACAACACCAATAAGAAGTGATGTGTTACAAGTTGAAATGGTAAATTTTAGGAATAAAATTACCTTACCATTTTTCAAAAAAAAAAATGTGTTACAAGTTGAAAGGGCTAGAGGCATAGTTTTCAAGGCACCAAGGTGAGGCTAGGCAACAGGGGGCGCCTTGTGGCCTAGTCACCTAGGCGGGCACCTAGGCGTCACCTAGGCGATGGATTTTTTTAAGTGAAAATACATATCCTAGGTAGTTCCCTAGGTTCCATAACCATCTTTCCTTAATAACTATCCATAATTTTCATAAGAAAATTATAAACTTCATGTTTATGTCTAGAAAATCAACATATTTATGAGAAGAAAAAGAAGAAAGAAAAGAAAATTAAAAAAATATGGGGACTGAACCCCTATTTTTGTTATAGGAAAAGAAGAAAAGAAAAGGTGGAAGAAGAAGGAGAAGAAGAAGATGTGGAGGAAGAAATGTGTTGATTAGACAAAACTTTAAGTTTTTCCCTTATTGGTTCAAATTCTGAAGTCATTGAGGGTTCAATACAGTAGTTAACAATGCTTGTGTTGATTAAACCCTAACAAATAAGAAAATAATAAAAAAAAATAGTTTATAAACACAAAAAATGAATGTTTTTGTTTAATAATGTCTATTTTATAATTATAATCTCAAAAAAGTAATAATATAAAAGTATTTTATAAGATAGTATACAAAACTGCTAGGCGACTAAGCGAGGCAAGCCTCCAAGGGCACCTTGTCGCCTAGGCATCGCCTAGGCACCCACCTAGGTGTCGCCTTGACAACTATGGCTAGAGGAGCTAGGAGCAGACCGTAAGGACTGGATTGAAGTAGTGAGAAATGATGTTTGGTTGGGTAACACCTCCATCAAAGAGCTATACCCTTCCGTTTATGCAATCTCTAATCGTAGGGATGAACCCATTGCTTCCTTTTTGTTTCCTTCTAATTCCACCTCCATTTTGGGTGAGACCTTGTAATGCAGGAGCTGAAGAATCAAATTTGAAATTTTCTAAAACTTTCTGTATTTCTGTATATTTGGATAGTATGGGTATTTTTGTCATTTTGACCATTCCCATGTGGGCTTGGGCTATAGCATCTTGTTCCTCTAGATTAGTAGTGCTTCTCTTTCAATTTTTAGTTTATTTTCATTAGTAGGTAGAAAGTTATTATGTTTCTTGATGCACAAGATGAGGGGTGGCTTTTTTGTAATTATGGTGAACAGTTTTCCGGGCCACACAAGTCACTCTATAAAAAGATGTATTCTCTTCCTTTTGACGCTAATGAGATTTCTTTAGAGATCTCTTACATGTTTGTTGTATAGAGTGATTCCTACAAACCCTAGAGTGATTCTAGGACCCTTGGAGTGATTCCTTGGGATTTCTCTCTTTTCTCTCTCTCTCTCTCTCATATATATATATATATTATGATAGTTTGTTGCTAGCCCTACTGCATCACCTTAGCCTTAGAAGAGGTCTTCATGACTGTGAGGTTGACAGGATATTGGATTTGATTCAAAACCTTGAGAATGTTTACTTAGATCCCTCTCACATTGACTCTCAGCTCTGGACTCTCTCCCCATCAGCCATCTTCACTTGTTCCTCTTTCTTTTTATCATTATTGAATCCAGTGACTTTGGGGGCCAACTGTTTCAACGAAAGAAATCTGGGGTAAGCCTGTCCCGCATAAGATTGGGGGTTTCTGCTAGGAAGTTTTTTGGGATAGAATTAATACTTGCGAGCTTCTTCAAAGGAAAAGACCTAATTGCTGCTTGTCCCCTCATTGGTGTATCCTTTGTAAGGCCAATGGTGAGTCCACTCATTACCTTCTAATATCCTATCCTCTTACACTGTCAATTTGGGAATGGTCTTCTTCCTTGTTTGGGTGGAGGTGGACCCCCCCCCCAATATGTTCAAAGGCTGTTTGACCCTACCTTTGTTAGTTGGCAAAAGAAGAGGGAAAATACTATGGAGATGTTTAAGGGCTGCAGTTTGTTGGACTATTTGGGAAGAGAGAAATCAAAGGCTGCTTGAAGGCAAAGAAAGAAGTTT
>NW_010729152.1:1020249-1077320 GCF_000365185.1 Nelumbo nucifera
GCCAATGGTGAGTCCACTCATTACCTTCTAATATCCTGTTACCTTACACTTTCAATTTGGGAATGGTCTTTTTCCTTGTTTGAGTCGAGGTGTGTCTCCCTACCAAATGTTCAAAAGCTGTTTGACCCTACCTTTGTTAGCTGGCAAAAGAAGAGGGGAAAATACTATGGAGATGTTTAAGGGCTGCAGTTTGTTGGACTATTTGGGAAGAGAGAAATCAAAGGCTGCTTGAAGGCAAAGAAAGAAGTTTGGATCATTGGATGCTCTAATTGAAATCATTACAGTTAGGGTGATCCATTGGGTGAAAACTTTAAATCTTTTTGGTGGTATTCCTGCAGTAGAATTGAGGAGGAAGTGGGGAGAAGTGGCTGAATCTGAGCCATTGAAAGAGTTAGTTGTACCTACTTGGTCTCCCCCTACTAATGGTTTCATCAAGCTGAATTTTGATGGTCGCAGTGAAGGAAATCCTGGACCTTCAAGTATTGGAGGTGTTTTTAGGGATGAAGATGGCAAAACGGAGGCTCTTTTCTCTGCTCCCATTGGTGTTGGAGACTCTTTAAAAGCAGAAATCCTTGTTGTGTTGGAAGGAGCCAAGAGAGCCAAAGAGTTTAACCTTACTAAGATTTTAATAGAAGGGGATTCTAAGCTGGTTATTGGCTGGCTTCAAGAAGAGGAGGAGAGGGGATGGTGGACTTTCATAAATGAGAAGGAAATTTAGATACTTAACACAAGGAATGGAGGTCAAGCTGAATTGGTTTAAGTGAGATGCCAACTCCATGGCTAATGCTTTAGCTAAACAAGGGGTGGGAAGAAACTCTAATTTTTGGGCTATATTGTAATTCATTTTATGGCATCTATCTGGGGGAGTTAAGAGAGTTTATCTTCTCCTTTTTGTATCTTCCTTTGGCTTAATTATTAATGAATTTCAGTTATTGATCAAAAAGGAAGTGAGAAATGATGTAACAATTTAGCAATGGATATAACAAAACAGAATTGCAAAACAAGATTCATGTAACTAACCCTGTATAATTGGGACAAGGATTAGATAAATGGTGGTGATAATTCTTTTGATAAATAATTATGATGTTAACATGAAAAAGTGGTTTCCAACTTACACTTGGTGTTCTGTTCGAAGCCTGCTCACATTCTTCAGCTTTTGTACAGGGATAGAAGCAGCTTGTGGAGTCAAGGCAACTAAAGCCTTAGACAGGTCACCATCCTGCAGTTCAATTTTATTCTCTTGTATGTAGTTCTGCAGGTTCAGTGTGAACTCTTCAATGTTGAGTTTGATAACTGGAATTTCATCAGGATCCTCAAAAAAAGCATCCTCAATGTCACTTTCAATCACTTCTGTACGTTCTGGCTCTGGTGTTGCTGGCACTTCAATGATAGGTTCACAGATGTTCCCTTCAGTGATTGTTGTTGGTAATGGGCTTGCCTCTGGTAGAGGTAGTGGTACTGGATTTATACGCATCTGTGGACCTTGGTCATCTGCAATGGGTGCAGTTGAACTTACTAGACCTTTCTCTTCTGGCCCTGGCAGGGCAAGCCTTGCACTGCATCCAACGCCATCCATTAGTCATCTTGTTTATTAAAAATATGAAATGCACTTAAGTTTTCATAATCATTTATTTATTTTTTTGATCAATTGGTAATAAACCAATTTTATTGATTATATAAAAGGAATTTATGCATATACAGGTTTGTTCCAGTCACCCCTCATGGTACAACAGGCTAGAAAAGCCATGTCACACTCTTTGGCCTTCATATTACATTCCCCCAGTACAATTGAGTCTTTTGCACCACTTGTCTAGCTAACCTATCAACTAGACTGTTAGCTGATCTTTGAACCCAAGTATACCTTGTACCTACTAACCCTGCCAAGTACTCTCTCTCTCTCATTGGGTCATAAATGCAGATTTTATACTGCTGCTTTATTTCTCTCTAAATAATGCAATAACTCAGATGATCATATGACCATCTGATTGATTTGCTTATTGGGTTCAGATCCATCGATTAGTGAATTGCAGGGGAAGAAGGGAAGCTCAGTAGTCATTTTCTACTGGGTGATCATGTTGAAGGGGTTCTATAAGTTTAGGGTGAACCACAAAGGACAAAGATCAACTTGATTCAATGATTATATATGTATTTTGTACAGCTGCATTTGTTTCTCTAAAATGATGCAATAGATTCAATGATTGTATAATTATTGGATTGATCCAGTTATTAGGAATATATGACCTCTCCTGTTGGGAACATTTAGTGGGTTCAGATCTATCCCATGTTTGAATAAGAGGATGCCTGATGGTATGGTTGTTGGGAGGGGGTTAAGCAGGCATTGTCAGTTACTAGAGGATGGCAATGGAATTTGATCTCAGATCTGACATACTTGGTTGTAAACATCTAAGCTATGGTAAAGTAGATAATATAGAACCTTGCAAATGCACTTGCGAAGTGTCTGCATTCTGTTCTCATTGGACATGCATTGCAGTTTGGCTTGCTTTTAGTACAAAAAACCTGCACAAAACAAATCATGGTATCCCTTTATTCTGCTTGCAACTAATTACAAGTTGAGGAAAGAAATCATGTCATCTTTCTTTGAAGTGCCATATTGTACCTTTCCAAATGTAATCAATTGATAATGTAATTCATACCTGTAAAGACACCATAAAGTAAATTAATGACAGATTTCTTTGGTCTTTGGATCCATAGTTTCTGGTGCCATTGCTAGTTTATATAATTTACATACGAAATACTTGCAACCTTAATGAATGTAAACAACAGTAAGGATTAATTCTGGAATTACAATGTTCGTTGATCAAGTTTGCATAGACGAGGCCAAAGATACTTCTGAATTGTCTCCAGCACTGGGTACCTGTGCAGGCCCTTGAAGATTAGCATGTTCATGTGATGAAAATTTTCAATATTTTTGATTGGTTAGCATACAAATACTTACAGTTCTAGAAGATGTAACTGAAGTGACTCAGGCAGTGGTTGGAGTGGAACCCATCCAAGTCTTACAGCTATGCGACCAACGTTTGTGTCAACCTTGAGGGAAAAAAGTGTGAACCTTATTAATGACAACAGTAGAATGTTCAGTTGAAGGTTTGGTTTTTCATATATTTGCCTTATACAACAAGTACTTGACAACATAAATCTTACCGGAAAAGCAAGATTGTGAAGTGTCAGAAGGCGTACGCACTCCACACTTTTCAACCCTAAGCCTCTTATGCTTAACAAATATTCCCTATGAGCAATAAAACATTTTAAAAATTATAGAATATATAGAACTTAGTACACTATGTATCATACACAGTTGGCTGTTTATGATGGATTAATCAATTTGTTGACCTACTATGATTTTTCAACTCATGTTTTCAAGGAGGAAGTACGTCTACGCTTACTTTGCTTTGTCAGGTGGAACATCTCTTAACCACTCAAGATCAATGCTTCCATGATCTCTAACCAGTCGATTGAGGAAATCCTGCACAAATTATGCTGACCGTAGTTAGATGATTAGACCTATTATGACTAATAAAAAATTCAAATTGATGGATTCAACTGAAGAAAATAATATTGTGATTTCTTTTCTGCACATGTATGATGCAATTCACCTTTATTCTCTCTGCAAGCATATTGTTCATTCCTCGTTCTTTGATGGATTTAGCAATATCATTAACATCTGCACATCTCACTGCTTCCCAGTCCACTGAGTCCATTGTATCATTACTTCTCTCTCTTTTTCCATGTTTGGCACAAGTCTCCTTTCTTAAAATATCCCAGTCAAATGCATTATTTTTCTTCTTCTCAACTTTTTCCTTCTTGTCTTTCATTGTGCCCACAGTTATCCCACTAGATGTTTTTCCAGAAGCACGCACTTGCTCTTCTGAGTTTAACTTTGCTGTATTACTGTTCATGGGTTTCAGTTCACCCACCAAGCATGTTCTTTCCACAACGTCAATAGTATCCCCAGAAAAACTTGTTGATCTAGAAACTTGCTGCATTATGGTATTCTGCTGCCTTTGAACAAGTTCATCAAGAAGCTTTTTAGGTTCTGCATTAGGAGTCCTTTCTGCTTGGGAGGTTTCTGTCCTCTCTTTTTTATTTTTGTAAGAGTGTGGATTCTTTTCTCTGCAAGCTTCTGGTTCTAATCTACTGAATTGGTGCACTGCATGCTTGCTTAAAGATCCATTTGGGTCAGCTCTTGGTCCTGCATGAGCACTTAATATCTCATTTTGTAGAGCTGTTGTTTCACTTAAAGAATCTGGAATTGGTCCAAATCCTTTGCTTGTGATGTCTGCGCTATTTAACTCAGAAATTTGTGACACAGTTGAAGGCAAGGAAGGTCTGCTTTCCTCACTTAACAGGTCAAGACACTCAACTTCAAGTACTCCTGAATCTGGTGTCATGTGCAAACTATATTTACTGGAAGGGATAATGGGTACTTGTGTATGGGGGTGAAGGGAATTGAACTGGTAGATGGATGCAAATGAGGTTTCCAAGCTAGCTAATCTGTCCATACTTGACTTTTTCTTGTCAGACTCCATATTTTTTGATTGGTTACATCCATCCATGGAGTTTAGATTAAATGACAATCTGTCATATCCATAGTTGTAAAATTCTTGAAACCTGGTTGTTCCTGCCATCTGAAGAAGCTCCATAAAAGAAGTGGTAGCATTGAAACCAATAGATCTGTGAACTGTTGTTAGATCTTTTGAGTTGGACTCCAAACATGATCGAATCCTTTCAGTGGTCTGAGAAATGGATGTGCCTACAGAGTTTTGAGATGAAACTGCATCCTCCTGTGCCCTTCTATCATCTGCTTCTGCAAAACTCAGAGATCCTTCTTTTCTGGCCAGGCTCTCTGTTCTGTTTTCTGGTGATCCCTGGTACAATTCTGCTGCCCTGCTCTGGACAACTCTCTGCCTGCTACTTGAATTGTCTGCCAGGCTGTCACCTCCCATATTGCTTCCAAATGATTCATTGCTGTTTGCCACTTCTCTCTCTTCCATTTGCTCAGCTTCATGGAGCATCATGGATTTTTGATTGTAGACTGGTTTTCTTGACAAATTTTCATTCCATTTCAGGGTTTCATCTGAATCTATTATGCACACCTCTGGCTTTTCTGTTAATACAACTGTCCCATCCTCATAGCATGTGTTCCGGCTATTTGTTGGCTGAAGCGGAAATCGTGCAGCCAAGGACATGAAGGCAGAGCTGCAAAGCAGAAAGAAATGAGAGAGTTTCTCTATCAGAGTGTAGAGGACACTTTATTCTAAGATCTACTTTGGTAAACAGGCTTACCTGGAAAGATGGTCAGATACATTCTGGGTAAGAAAGACGCCAATCACTGAGTCCACAACAGATCCTTTCCACCGTGAAAAGCGTCTATCTCCTGTGAAGAGTTTTGCCTTACTGTTAGTAAATATATGCAGAAGGTACAAGCTCCGGTATCTGCTAGAAGTAATTAGGTATTTGAGATCTTAATATTTCTATTATTTGTTCCTCTTGTTTTTAATATGTCGAATTGGTGTCTCTAGATTCACGCTGTCATATTTTGATTAAGTAAATGAAAATTTTATTGTATTATATGTTTATGTGAAAATACAAAAAAGATCCATATCCCAAAGTGCTTTAAAGCATTCCACACTCTACACCCAAAGCATTCTGCCAATTAAAGGCAATCTTCATGCCTAAAAATCTTGAATTCATTAGGAATAAGAGTCCAATCCATTGGAAATGAACTCAAGCATTAAGACAATCTTTTGGATGCAATCTGATCTAAATCTAATACATAAAATTCAGATCTAATCCATTTATATTATGACAATTATAAGTCCATGTGATCGAATGTGACCAGACCCAAATTTGGAAGTAATGGATTTTCCTCTACACACAAGTCTTTTGAGAGGCATCCGAAATCCCATAAGAATATTCTTGATATTCCTTCTATTCTGTCAAGTTTAAAGGGAAAGTCCTTTGATAGGGGATGTTCAAGGATTAGGGTAAACTGAAGGGAGGTTCTAGTATTTTTCTTAGAAAACTTGGGAGTTAAGGATTCTTCATTTTTTATTTTGATGCAGCTTCCTATTTTGTATCTGGCACGCTAAATCTGTCTTCATTCACTCATTGAGGCTATTGAAATACTACAGGTGCATCTATTTGACTCCAAGTTAGCTATCCTGAAATATTATTAGAGGAGACATACCAGTGAAAAAAGAAAAACAGCTAATGCAGCTGATTTTGTATATATTTGAAAGCTTGTCAAACACATATTTCTTTGGTGTCATTGTGGTACCTTGGACAAGACGCATGCGATGAATGAACGAGTCTGCCCTTCCTTGAAACACTGTCCTTTCTTTTTCCCACCATTTTCTCTTATCTGCATCCATTTCATCAATATCATCACTGACTGCTTTCCCCATCAGAAGATTCCATACTCGATTTGTCTCTGGGTCGAGGTCAACTTTGGGCCGGGAGCGGCGTCTTGGCCCTTCATAGGGAACCATTGTGCCATATCCAGTGTAAGGAATTAGTGCTTTTTGCTCTTTCTCTGTATTTGTGCTGCTACTGCCATTAATGCTTAGATCATTCAATCTGTGAACAAGTTCATCTATTGAAATGATTTGAGTATGTGTTCCAGCTGTTGGACCTGCATCAAATGTGCCATATATCTTGTTACTGCTACTACAATTATTATAAAATGGATTTGCTTCAAAGAACATGGGGGAAAGTACCTGCTGATTTGGCCAAGGATTGGTACAAAGAACCCTTTTGTTCTTGCAACCACCCTGCATTTGTGCTGGAGCAAGACGTTGAATCATTGAGAGATCCCTTCTTAGCTCGTCTTTTTCTGATACTCTTTTTATTGTTATCTGAAGAGAGGGCTTTCATGCAAGCTTGATGTCCATGGAAAATCTCAGTTCTTTGCCCATCACCAGATGTCAGTGTTTTAGGAGTGTCTTGCAGCAGTTGGGTGCAATGAGGAATTGCAGTTGAGACCAAGTTGTGAACCTCATTTGGACCCTTGGATCTCTTTTTGGTCTTTTCTTTGAGGTCAAAAGTTTCTGAAGTTTCCAGATTATCAATGGCAGCCCCACATTCTGTTTCTGTGCATGAAAGCAATTCTTTGGAGATATTTTGCACAGGTTGATTGTGCTCCACAACAGTACAATTAGCATAGACTTTTGGTAGAGATTTACTAACTCCAATCTTTGGCCTCTGTGTGCCATCATTGAGTTGGAGGCCCAGTGTTTCATGGTTACTCTGTGATGCATGTTTGTGACCGTCTTTTGTGACTACCATAGAAGATGAAGTTCTAGATGTGGAAGTATTAGGCTCCTTCTCAGTCTTGTATTTTTTGTAAATTTCTGGAAGATGCATCCCATAATTGCTTTGGAGTTCATTTCCATGAAGTATATTTTGGTAAAATTGTAAGGAATTGTAATGGGTACCAATCAGATTTATTTTTCTTAGATGTGCCCCATTTATAGTATGAGAATATTCCCTCTTTGAGCCCCTTGTTTTTGTGGTATCAGTAACTAGTGGATGCGCACCATTATCAGGATGATCACAACTTTCTAGTATTGATTGTGGACCATTCTGTGATGTTGATTGTATAACTCCCTCTTGGTTAGAAGGGGTAATCCCTATCTTTAAGACTGTATCACCTGTGCCTTCTCCATGTAAATGTTGATGCTTAAAATGATGACCATTTTCTCCAGTACTTGGGCTTGCACTTGCTGCTCTTGTGTCATTTTTTTTCCTTGCAAGGGCCTTCAGATTCACCCTTGTTGGGTGTTGCCTTGCTGGTACTGGGGTTGTAGGGGCTGGATTTTCAGGCAGCGAAAAGTAGTTCTGAATCAGTTGATTCACAGAAGAGTCCAGGTCATGTGCAATCCCCCCTGTTGTGTTATTTACTGTGGCTTCAATACCTTGCCTGGGCTGCACTGTAGATTTTGTTTGAGAGTCATTGTTCACCTGGATGCCTAAGTCTTGCTTTTGAGATTCTGAGTTCAAATTAAGAGTCTGCCTACATGATGAGTTGTCCTTGCCATGAAAAATTACCTCCTGATGAGAGAGTGATGTGCTATAGCTATGCATTTCGGCTCCTGCTTGATCCACCAAATCAAAATTTAGAGCACGCTTGCATGATTTTACAGAAGGCTCAAGTGATGGGCCATTGATCTCCAATACTGTCTCTGAAGGGGTGTCTGAGGTTTTGAGGCCCTTCCTTCTTACATACTTCCGCTTCCCAGATGGGTTTTCTTTTGTACTGACCTGCTTAGGAGTTGTTGGCTTTGGTGTCCTTTTGGGTTTGCCTTCTATTATGACTTTGGGTCTAATCTTTTTCCTTTTTGGCTTCTGTTGGGGTTTCTTGTTCAGATCAATGTAGTCGTCACCTCCCTTATCAAGATTGTGATTTTCCACAATTCTATGGTCTCCTCCCTTGCTATAATTTTGATTTTCTTCCAACTTGTTGTCACTTCTCTTGCTATGATTGTGATCTTCCGGAATGTTGTGGCTATTTTCCTTGTTAAGATTGTGATTTTCCTCTAATGAGGCAACCAAGGGAGTAGAAGGCATACCCAGCATGGTTTGTGGAAATTTTTCACCACCAAGCTCTGTAGGTTCATTCCCATTTTGTGTAACTAGCGCCTTATCCTTTTCCTTATTAGACCTTTCTTTTACTGAGATACTGGGTATTTCAGAAAGCTGTTCGTTCTGAATTCTGTTGCCCTTATCTGGTGTTACTGGTGAAAAGGACATAACTTCATCCAAGGTGTCATCTAGTGTTCTATTAGGTAAGGCATTAAGATCATAGGAGGGAAGATAAGGAACAGGAAACCCATCTGTAAAATCACAACTCTACATTTTCATTAGTCAGAAGAAAACTATAACAAGAATTCAACAATTTAGATGCAAGCCACCAAGGAGTATTTCTTTCAATATGAGATGGGAAAATCTCAGGCATTAAAGAGGAAAAAAAGTAGACACAGTTACTCACACTGTGGAATTTGTTGCGGATAGTTGTTATTCCAGTGGTTTGATCTGAGTGATAAGTCCTGGTTTGCAAGCAACAAGGTAGCGGAGTTGGATTCTCCTCGCCCAATGTTAGAATACTGGATAGGAAACAAAAGGCTGCTTCCAGCATTGTTGTTCCCATGCTGGGGGGCACCTGCAGAAGTTGCTGAAGCCGGGGTTGTGAAAGCCAGGAGGTTCCCAAAAGAAACATACTGCCCACATGCAGAGGTATCCGCTAAAGCCTGTGTGTGAGTGCCAACCATGCGAACAGAACCTCTGCTATTCCCAGCCAATGCCGCCTCCCAATTGTTGAGACTTCTATGCTGATCCATAAAATGCATCGAACCATAGCATGCAGCCAACTCATTTGAAATTGAAGTCTCCTGGAGAGCAGGTAGGTGACCTAGCGTCTGTAGCCAGTTTGATCGATCTAGCTGGTTACCCTGAGTGTTGCCGGAGGTTGGCTGCGGTCTCGTAGGAACAGGCTTTGCAGGAGTTACCGGAATCCAGGAGCCGCCCTCGTTCGGAAATTCTATATCTCCTGGAACCGAGAACTCCTTGCTGAAGTCCATTTCTTCTGTAAAAATCTATCCTTTTCCTCTGTTTTCAACTGGCCTCAAGCAAGACCAGAGTTGCAACTCTGAAAGCCCCGTCCACGAGCCTGTAACCACGCGTTTTTACTTTAAGATATTTTGTAATCCGGCAGCGGAACCTGCAACCAAGGAACAAATTAGTGGCGACTCTGTGACCAGTTCGAGTGAAGAGCAACTCCCACCACGAGCCTGTATCCAGCTCTGGTGGTACTACTTGTGCTTATCCAGATCCGGCAGTGAGTTGTGACCAGATCCCGTTGGAGCCTATTCTTACATTCAGATCTGGCGACACTGCTAGCTATTGCAAGTCCAATTGCTGGACCTGAAGTCCATTTCTTCTGCAAAAAATCTTATATTTTTCCTCTATTTTCAACTGGCCAACGTTGTAATCTTGCCCGGAAGCTCCAATTTTCTGCTCCGATGTAAATTCTCTAGAAAATTAAAGATAGCCTCTTAAACCCTTCTCGATTTCATACGCCATTGTCCAAATATATCCTGCCAAAACCCCAATTACAATCCACATTCACATTCTTAAACAAAAAAACCAAATTTTCTCAGAAACCCAGATCAATTAGCGGCAGAAGAAAAAAGAAAACAGAAAAACAGCCCCCTTTTAGCTGGAAAAGAGAATACTAACCGAGGAAGAACGAAATACCACCAAAATTACTTTGAGAGCTAACAGATCTCTCTCAGCATGCAGGTCAACCCGGTTCAACTGGTGGAAAGCATGCAATCCTACTTGCCCAGAATATCGCAGGAGAACTCTATTCAACAAGCTTACCATCATGATCATATAATATCATCCACAGAGTATTTCCATGTATGTTGATGGCTCTTTTGTTTGACTCAGAGCCTGCTGGAACTGGTTGCATTATTTTAACAAATGAGAACCTGGTTCTCTGTGCAGGAAGCAAAGGACTGAAAAGCCCACCATTCAGCATGAAGGACGCCAGAGCTGAAGTCCTTGAATGAGGTCTCGTTCAGGGCGTTTCAATGACTGAAGTGGCTGAACTGAATGAGTTATTGCATTGCCTTTTATTACGTTGAGTAGGTTAATGAGCTCCTTCTGGCTGAACGACTTGTTAGGTAGAATATCCATTAAAAGACAAAGCAATAAATCATTCTGTTAAGCTTCTTTTAACTCTATTACCATTTACCAATCTCTTAATCTAAAAGGTCCGTTTGGTTTTTTTGGAATAAGTGCTTGGAATTAGAATTCAACTGTTTGTTTAGTGGGAATAAAATTCCAATTCTCATTCTTGGTAAAATGAGATTCTCCCCTATGGAGGAGTGGCCATTCAAAGCTCCCCTACAGGGAATAGGGAATTGGATTCTCATTACAAAGTCTGTCTAGAGGTAAAGAATTCATGACAAAAAACCCCCAAACCCTAATATTAATATAATATAATAAAAGTTAATAATAAAATATCAAAATATTAATTATTAAATAATAATGAATTAATTTTAAAATAATAAAATATTAATAAATTAATATAAAATTATATAAAATAAAAAATAGACTAATGCAAAATCGAAATTTGCAGTTAATTTCAATTCTAACTCTAAATGAACCAAACAACAAGAAATCAAATTCCAATTCTGATTCCTAACTGAATCAAACAAATGTCAAGAATAGATGACTATGATTCTGGTCCCTAAGAATTTCAATTCCAATTCTGTTCGCGAAGCAAATGAACCCTAATTAACATTCATGGCCCACCTTGTATGATAGTCTTTTTCATATATATCCCCACCTTGACCACAATCTGTTTGTGAAAAATCATCCGAGAATGGCTCCAACACTCGAATTAATAGGATGAATGACGTTATTGATGTGCTTCTTTTCTTCTCTCATTCTTTTTAATTGACTCAGCTTTACTTCAACCGTAACAAGCTAGTTGTCGTTATATAATTGCAACCAACTCTTGACTGTGGAGAAGCTCAGTTGGGTGGTCCAGTAGAAATGGTCTCCTCCTCTTGCGTGTGAGTTGGAAGTGTTAATGTCAATTCAATTGGGTGGGCCCAATCAAATCAGTATTAACTATGAAGGTGAGAATGTGCAAAAAAATTGGCAATAGAAGCTTCCTTTTTTTATTTAATTTCATTATTCTGTTTCTCCCCATTATTGCTGTATTCATGAAGGCAAACTTATAAAAATAAATAAATAATGAGGGCAAGCTGGTAATTTAAAGTTTTCTATTTAAATTAGATTTTTCAGCAGCTGCTCATTCAATGAGAAAAAATAAATTTAAAAAAAATATATTTCTTCTACGTAAAGGACCAAATATCACAAAATGATTTTGGCAACAAATTTCTGTAATTTATCGAATTTGATAAGTATTTATTAATTCAATGTAATTCCCTAGGTTGTGTTTGTTTTGAAAGGTAGGAAAAGAAAGGGAAAGGTACCTCTACCTTTCCTTGCCTTTTCTTTTAAACCAAATACAGCCTTAAGGTTAAAAAAAAAAAAGAATGTTATGAGAAATATTAAGTGTTAAATAAAAAATAGTTACTCATTAGTTAACTTTCATGGTTGTCTTAAGAGTTCAGACATTTTTTAAGTAAGAGTTCAGACTTTATGGGCACAAAGACATAAGAGGGTTGGGTTCTTACATTTTGTTTCAAAAATTTCAAGAACTTTCCTTCAACTTTTCATTTTTGTCTTATTTATTATCAAAAAAAAAAAACAGCCCAATCTAACAGAGATTTTAGATTTTAATGGGAAAATGGGAAACAATAACATGGATTAACTTTAAGGTTATGTTTGGTTTGAAGGAAAAAATAAGGAAAGGAAGAGAAAGGTAAAGGAACCTTTACAAAGCTTGTATAGGTTTTCTTACCTTTCCCTACTTTTCCTTTCAAACCAAACACAGCTTTAGAGAATTCAAGGAGGGAAGGTGGGGGGGAGCTCCAATATGACATGCTTTTGGTGGGTTTAAGCTCTGGGCGAATTAAATAATAATTTTATTTACCATTATCATTTGCTTTCATCTTTTATCTTTGATAAAAAGAAAAAGCATGAAGAGATGGGAATAATAAAAGCCAGACCGCAAAGAAGGAAAGTACAACAACTTGATGATGGTAGCTTTACTCTCTCTCTCTCTCTATCCATGGATATGATCTCTCTTTGCCTCTGTCTATGAATATGATAGATCAGAAGACCACAAGCTACGTACGAAGGAATCTTATTAGAACAAACATTTTCTTGGAGTACCCCACGTTCTCTTGCAATTCCATTTCAGCCCTTTGATAAGAGTTTGGCTGGTTTGTCACCTCATATGTATTATCTATTATTCAGGATGGGTGTGATTCTTGATCATCAGAGATTCAAGCCTGACTTTACACTATGTCAGATTCAGGTTTCAAGTCAGATTCATTTAAATTTTAGCAAAAGCCAAGTTTGAGCTCGGCCTATGAACAAGTCTAATGATCACCATGGTCAATTTTTATTTGCCAGAGCAGTGCCTCTTCCTCTATTTGAACTTCTGCTAAGCCCTAGCACTCTCTAAAGGGCTCACTTTTTCCTTTGAAGTTGGAGTTACACACATTGCCATTGAAATTGGTTGAACCAGTTGATCTACTGTGATGTACAAGTGTTGTGTTTAACATTCAGATCTGCTACCTAGACCTACCCACAAGGCATTAGAGCGTACATTGGGAACATCTCCTCATGAATGATAATATAAAAGTTAGAACTTGCATCCGATTTAATTATTTGATAAGTTATGGAGTTAACTCCAAAATTTGAGCCTAATTAAAAATTAATTATTACTTTATATATATAGTACAATTATATTAACACATTAGATATTATACACAATTATATAAGGTTTATAATTTGAAATTTAATATTTTATATTCATATACATTTAACATACATGTTTAATCTAAAAGTAATTAGTCAATTTGTTTGAAATATTTTAATTTTTTTTTATCATTTAGGCTCAATTTATAAAGAATATTAATATAAATATATACAATACAAATACATACAAAATAATACAAAATATATTTATTGTATTTACACTCCTTCCATACATACAAAATAAGCCTTGAGAACAATAAGTTAGATGCGAGTAAAATCTAAATCCAATCCAAGTCCAACATATCGGATTTCATATCAGATCCAAATCAAATTGATTCGGTGTAGATGTAATCAAATTCAATCCGAATCCTATGTGGGTGGCAAATCATTCCCTTGCTTTTTCAATTTCCTATGTACCTTACTAAGTAAGATAATAAAATATCCCATCCATCTCTCTCTCTCTAAAACAAGATGAACGGGTCAAGTGCCGCTCATTTCTCCCCTTTCCCACCTAATCTCTTTCCTCCTTATACCCTCCCTAGCTCTAGCTCTCTCATGTTGTCATATCAGCAGCCATCTGTCTCTCCCTCCTTCACCTAAACGAACTCTCCTAAAATTACTATTGAACTGCCTCTCCCTTCTAAAGTACCTCCTAATTTATCTTGCTTGCCCAATAAATTATCTAATTTTAATGTCTCTTTAATTTCCCTTTCTCCTATCTTTCTCTCTATTTATCTATTTATTTTCTTTATATATTTATTCACCTTCCACACACATGCATTTAATTTTCCATCTATATATTAAAATATTAATGTTTAAGTTAAAACTTAATATTGAAATAAGATGAGTGAAAAATATTAGAAATAAGAGAAAAAATAAATAATACAATAAAAAAAATAATAAAAGTAATAAAATTTAATAATGAACTAACAATATTATTATAATTATAGTAGTGCCTTTAAGACCCCGTTTGTTTGTTAGTATTTAGTAGGTGTAAATTACTCAACCATTAACCACGATCCCCGTGTTCATCTCACCACTATATTGGGTCCCATAGTAAAAGACAATTCTAGAGAGTATCGGTTATAATCAATTGCCTAAGTAACTGATACCCTCCAGGAGGATAGGGTAAGCAAATTACCCGAGCTAAAATAACGCTCCCTCCCTCTCGTCTTTCCCTTTACCCAAGTAACCTGTATCACACAATAACGCTAGAACCTATCTTACCTGAGCAAGTTTTGCCTATGAAACACTTTCCTAGGTAAACTCATGTACCCAGGTAAGTCAAAGTGAACGGGGCCTAACACTATTCTGAATACCATCTTAAGGAATGAACCACATTCTGAATACGAGTCACAAAGAATTGACAAACTCGCCTCTCATTTTTGGGTTCTAGGTTCTGGTTTTTTGTCATAGAATTTAGGGCAATATTGGTATTATGAAAGTATTTAGAATAAGATATTAACAACTCTAAATGGGTGCACTAATAATGGTACTATTTATGTTATGTGGGGCAAACCTACAAGGCATGTATAAGTTGTTTCTAAAAATTTAGGGCCCACCCACTGTTTGGTTGGGTAGAATTAAAAACTCCATTCCCATTCCTGGTGAAATAACATTCCCCTATTTGAGGGTATGGCCATTCACCTCATGTGAGAATAAAAATTCCATTCCAACTAATTTCAATTCCCATTTTGATTCCTATATGAACCAAACAGATTATGAGAATAAACCATTCTGATTCCAACTACTAATCAAACGGACCGTTAAAATCATTTATTACTACTCTTCCCCATGTACTTTTTGTCTACCTATAGCCCTATTACTTCAATAAAAGTCAACCGTAAATATTCTAAAGTAAAATCTATACTGCAATCCGCGACGGTAAAAGTATGCGTAGGCGTAGCATTTAGGTGCCTAACTTAAGCGTAGCATTTACTGGATTTCAGTTCCTCGACCCTGACGTCAATCTTGCGTTTGAGGCCATTACTTTATGAAACTACTGCAGATAAGACCTCGTACATCAAACGTCAGCCAATTATTCTAATTTGCCAAATTTTCACGTTCAATAGATTCTTTTCCTAATTTTTATTTTTTAAATAAATTCATTACAAAGAAAAATGGGTTAAACCAGCTGTTTTTATAACCGCCGGCAGAGGTCAAAATCATCGTTGGAAAATTGAAATAAGAAAAATAAAAAGGGGTTCTTGTCGATAAGGGCAAATTTGGCCTCTAATATCAATAAAATTTATTTTTTAATATAACTTTAAAATAGGTTTACTTTTTTTAGAAAATATCAAGGGCAAAGTTACTATTGACCTCCTTCTTCCTTACTAATGCTGAACAACAGATGCAAATCTCTCCCACCTCCGGGCTCTTTCTCTCTTTCTTCTTCTTCTTCACTTCTAAGTTCTAAACTCAAAGTAGAGTAGAACAATGAGATCCCTCTCCACTCTGCTCTGCTGTATGAACGATGAGAAAGAGAGAGAGAGAGAGAAAGAGGAAGCACATAGTACAAACGAACAACTCACCAGTTTTGCCCCATCTGTATCTGTTCTGCTACTCATTAAGGAGGTGTTTTGTAGTATGGATGAGAAATTGGTGGGTGTGAACTGGTCCACACCACTCCTTGTGGCAGGGACCAATCCACACCATATCACAATCCACAACTATTCTGAACTCTAGACAAACTGTGTGGACTGTACCAGTCCACACCCACAGTGGCATTCTATAGCGTGGTGTGGACCAGTCCACACCCACTTTTTTTATTTCATGTATCTCATATACATTTTATGAATAATATACACAATTAATCATAAATATCTAATTTTTACATTTTATATGATAAATATTTTGAAAAATGCATCAATGAATTAATATTGACCAATAAATATTAATTTTTTTATAAAACAATAGTAAAATAATTAAATAATTAAAAAATTAAAAAATATATATTTTAAAATATTATTTTATTGATAAAAACATTAAAATTTATAAAAATTAAGTAAAATAATTAATATTTTATTAACAAAAATATTAAAAATAATATTTAAACAATTAAAGCATGGGATCAAAAATAGGGTTTTGATCCAACGGTAATGTAAAACAAACAATAGGGTTTCAAAGAGACTTGTGAAGCATGGGATCAAAAATAAATTGTGGAAGGGACGCATCCACGAGTTTTTCTTGTTGATGCTATATTGGGGTGTAGATGTGACTGGTCCACGCTATATTGGGGTGTGGCGTGGACTGGTCCCGTCCACACCTAGCTGAACAGGTCTTCATCCCGTGGACAAGACCGAATGGTCCCATCCACGAGATAAATGCGGTGTCGAACACTGCCTAAATTAATGACATCCTACTAAGGCTGCCTCTCGGCCCAAAATCACTATCTCCTTTTTATTAAACAGAAAAGCATGAGAAACACTCTCTTAAAATCCCTCAATGTCGGGGTCGTCGGTACCAGTGACCCAATCTCTTCAACAAACTCATCCTTATTGGTGCCTCGCCTAGGTGAATTTCCTATCTACTTGATAGGTTCTTAAATGACTTTAGATTTCACGGCGGATTCGAGTAGGGAGAGATTGAGAAGGTATTCTCGACAATGGAGGATAATTACGAGGCGTGGGTTAATGGCTTCGCATCATTAGTAGTGGGAGTAGACGTGTCGGATGTCGTTAGGGAATTCAGCCAGACCTTATTCAACATGAGGCCTAACGTATCGCTATTCGTGTGCTGAACCCCGTGTTCAATAGCGATTTGAGGGGGATTTATGTAGTGTGTAAACTGGTTCATATAAGTTGTAAAGTTGGGTTAGTTTTGCACTGATAAATTTTCCTTTTTATCAATTAGACTTTTAGCTGTAATGGATGCAAACATGAATTTCAATAAAGCATATACTTTTTTTTATCAAAAGTCCACGTGATTGCAAATTTACTTCTTTTTTATTTGATGTACTTTTACATCTTATTATCAATGAAAATGCATTGGTCTATCATTTGTCAATGCATAAATGTAATGTTGCTAAACACATGCAATGAACCAGAGTGCAAATTTACCCTGAACCAGGATTAGGGATGGCAATTTTCCACATTTCCCTGATCCCCGTGGGGAACTACCCTAAATGGGGCAGTGATGGGGGTGATTTGCCCCACGCGGGGACAGGGATAGGGAAATTTTCATCCCCGTTAGTGGGGACGGGGCGGGGATGGGGACAACACACCCCGCCCCATGGGGTCCCCACTAATATATGTATGCATACGTTATATATGTATATATGTATACATACATCTATATATTAATATTTTTAAAAATATGGTTGAATCTTTTCTAATAGGAACATAAATTTTAATTATTTTAATTATATTTTTTTTAAATAAAATAAAAAACAAAAAATAGGACATTCCTAACCAGGATTAACATTCCATTTGCATTGTTTCGAAGCACAACCTTAAGGACCATTTGGGTGGCTGGAACACGGTGGAGATATTTGACACTAAGGAACATTTGTTGCACCTGAGTGCATTGGGTTTGCTGGCTTCCTGTCTACGATGAGTTCTACAACTGTGGCTCAAAGAGTGTGGTTCACAATTCCATGGATCAGATCTGAGCTAGATAGAAGAAGAAGAAGAAGAAGAAGAGGAAGGGAGAGAGACCGGAAGTGGTAGAGATTGTCACTGTTGTTCACCAGAGGAAGGTGGTGAATAGTATCCCCACCCTTATTTGATATTTTTTCAAAAATGTTAACTTATTTTAGAGATTATATTAAAAATATTGCTTTTATTGATATTAAGGGCCAAAAGTTGGCCTTATTGACAAAAAATAGGACGATGGTTTCTTGACAGGTAAAACCAGTTCGGTTTGATGGTGAAGGATTTTGATATGAGCATGATTTTTTTTTATAACCATGGACGGGTGGATTTAATCAATTTAGATAAAAAAGGGTTTCATTATTATTATTATTATTATTATTATTATTATTATTATTGTTGTTGTTGTTGTTGTTGTTGTTGTTGTTGTTGTTGTTGTTGTTTTGGATATTTGGTGTAAACCCACCACAATGAACCAGCAAACATGTCAATTGAGCCATCCCCTACCACTACAGCACTACTAGAGGAGTCTTGCTATCGGCAATCCTTACAA
Source organism: Nelumbo nucifera (assembly GCF_000365185.1). Next base: position 1,038,814 of record NW_010729152.1, read on the forward strand.
CTCTCTCCGTTTTATGTCCGACTGACCGAACAAACCAAAGAGGAGGAGAGCCAATTCAAGTTGGTTATTCTCTTATCTTATTCTTTTCCCTTGCTTTTTCTTCTCCCCCTGTTAGTGAGGACACGTGACGATTAGGTGGTTATGCTGACCTGGCAAGACAGTTGTACTAGTTGTACAAGATTCAAGATCAGAACCAACCAACCTCCCTATCACTTATAAATATGTAAAAGCTCTCTTGTATTTAATACATGAAATAAAGAAGTTCCTTCGATAGCTTTGTTTCCATTCTGTTGAAACCTCATCGTAGACCATTTCTTGCATTGAGTTTTTCTTTTCTCATCGCAAAACCCCATGGTTTGTCATGGTATCAGAGCCTTGACAACGATTAAGACTTGCTGCATCCCTTCTTGTTGTGTGAGCTCCACCCCTGTTTTCGACGGCAGAATTCCCGTCGGGTGGTGGTCTTCATTCTGGTAACAACATCTACCACAATTTGCAGATATCAAGATTCTTCATTAAACTCTGTTTTCCAAGAAACCAAAGATGAATACAAATTTGGATCCAAGTTCTCCATATTATTTGCATCCCTCTGATAATCCCAGAGCTATTCTAGTTTCTTGCCCACTCACCCGAGACAACTACTTCACTTGGCAATGTGCAATGCGCATCGCTCTGAGAGCGAAAAACAAATATGGATTTGTGGATGGTTTGATGCAGAGGCTAAGTCCGCCTATAGTGGAAGAACAGACATGGATCAAAGTCAATTCCATGGTGATAGCATGGATTTTCAACTCTTTGGCTCGTGAGCTCCATGAAAGTGTTGCATACATAGAGTCGGCTAGAGACATGTGGAAAGAACTTGAAGAACGTTTCTCTCAAGGACAAGTTGCAAAACTCTATCAACTCAAATTAGATCTTTCCAACCTGAACCAGGGAGATCTTCTAGTTTCTTCATATTTCATAAAGCTGAAATGAAAAGGTCCTAGGGATGAGCTGGGTAATTTGTCACCCATTCCCAACTGTGACTGTGGAACTAATTGTAGTGCAATCAAAGAAATGATAGCAGATCGAGAAAAAGACAGGCTATACCAATTCTTGATGGGTCTGAGCGACATCTTCAATAATGTCAGATCCACCATTCTGGATTTAGATTCACTTCCTACCATCAATCGAGCCTATGTACTCATAGTTCAAGACAAAACATCAAATTCTGATGTCTCAGAAGACTATGTATCCTCTAGATGTTGTTGCCCTGGTTGCTTCTAGACCTACTGATCGAAAACCCAATCCTCGGCCCAGAATACAGTGCAAGCACTATAAGCACCAAGGTCACTCTAAGGATAGGTGCTACAAGCTGATTGGATATCCTGATGGTTGGGAAAAGCGAAAGCCAGGTCGTGGAACCAAGGCAAAGATTGATTCTACCAGTAGTTCAAAAGTTGCTGCTACGACAACTAGTGGATCTGCCCAAGCCACACCAATATCCCTTACACCTAACCAATACAGCCAACTCTTATGCTTACTGAGTACGGACATGCAGCTCATCTATGCTTCAAATATGTCTGGTAAGAGTTTTTTAACTACAGTTGGTCCTTCTGATTGGATTCTTGATAGTAGGGCATCTGATCATATGACCCCAATGAAATCTTTATTCCTGCATCATGAATCGTTGCCTTCTCCTCTATCAATAAATTTACCAAAGGGTTTAATTCTGTCTACTACACATAAAGGCTTGGTCATGATAAGCCCAAGATTCCTTATTCATGATGTGCTATATGTTCATTACACTGTTGTTTTTTCTTCTACTTCATGTGTAATTCAGGACCCAACACCCATGATTGTGATTAGCAAAGGAATGCTGACCAATGGGATCTACTACCTTCAGCCTGCACATCCTTCTGCTGCTCTTTCAATCACTAATACAGGCAGCTACAATATTTGACACAAAAGGCTTGGGCATGCATCGGCAAGGCAGTTATCTCATTTCTCAGAATGCAGCATTGCTCCACCAAAACATGCTTGTGATATCTGTGAATGGGACAAGCACACTCGTACTCCATTCCCAATAAGTGCGTCTCGAGCCTCTGTTCTATTTGATCTGATTCACTGCGACATTTGGGGTTCCTACCATACTCCGACACATGATGATTGTGATTAGCAAAGGAATGCTGACCAATGGGATCTACTGCCTTCAGCCTGCACATCCTTCTGCTGCTCTTTCAATCACTAATACAGGCAGCTACAGTATTTGACACAAAAGGCTTGGGCATGCATCAGCAAGGCAGTTATCTCATTTCTCAGAATGCAGCATTGCTCCACCAAAACATGCTTGTGATATCTGTGAATGGGCCAAGCACACTCGCACTCCATTCCCAATAAGTGCGTCTCGCGCCTCTGTTCTATTTGATCTGATTCACTGCGACATTTGGGGTTCCTACCATACTCCGACACATGATGATGCTCGGTTCTTTCTGTCCATTGTTGATGACTACAACCGCGCAACTTGGATCTTTCTTATGAAACACAAATCAGATACATACTCTTTGTTTATCTCATTTTGTAATATGATACACACACAATTCAATACAGTTATACGTGCGATAAGATCCAACAATGGTAAAGAATTTCTATGAGGGCCCACACAGTCCTACTTCATCACTTCTCCAATATCAAACACTTAACCTCCTAAGAAGGCAGCACTACTGTGACCCTCAGTAGCAGCTTCCTTTTGACAGAAACCCCTCCACCTCCATCTCACCTTTCCCACAGCACTACAACACCTCCTGCTACTGGTAGCATCGACTATCCTGAATAGGAACTCTTGTTTCCACTGTCGTCGAATCCACAATGCCAGATACAACAATCTATACCCAAACCCAACTGGCCAACTAGTTGACTATGCCACGCCAACATCACTAGTGTTGTCTATCATTCTCGGATTCATCGCCGATCGAATAGCTATTCTTCATGCACGCATTTCCCATCAAGGCCAATCAAGGCTTAAGGTTCGTGCCCTCAAATTGTACCAAATAGCCATATTTTAGAAAGCTTATATCCCCCTCCCTCTTTCTATATTTTTTTTCTGTCAAATTTGAATCATTTGGTTGAAACAGCGAATAATTAGATATGGATTTTAGGTTTGGATGCTTCTTCCGTAATTCAGTAATTGGTTTTATTTTTTGTTAAGTCATAGTGAGGTATCGGCCATTGTGTTTGTTTTCATTTCTTTTGTCCAGTGGGAAATGGAAATTGATTAGCTAAAGTGCAGTTATATATGTCTAATATGGGGTTCAAAGGGATGAATATTTTTTGTTCAAAAATGGCTGACTTCCATTATGAATGAAGATTCATTGATCATATCTGTGACCTGAAACTTTTTTTTTTTAAGAAAATCAAATCAAACATTATTTGGTGTTTGGTTTCCGTTTATCATATTCCCATGAATATGTTCATTTTTTAATGATAGGTTCTTGTTTTGCTTGTGTCTGAACTTAGGCCTTACTTGAATTCATCTATCTCGATCTCAGCATCTTTTTAAGGTGTTGTATGTTGTTGGTTGTATATAAAACTTACAATGTTGAGACGTGGTGTTTGATAGTGAGCCCACTCATCAGGCCCATTTATCAGCCCATACGCTAGCTAACCCAAATAAACCTCATCCACTGTAACTGATCAAGATAAACCAAACCTCTAATAAATTTGATCTCTATTTGTGTATATCATTGTACAGATAACCCTATCACTTAACAACTATAAATACTATAAACGATCACCCCGAGGTGTGAGTGATCATTCTGTTCAAATCTAATTCTGTGTTTACTTCTTTATGGTATCAAAGCCATAGAAAAACTGCTTCATCATGTCCGCCTCAACTTCAACTTCTCAAATCGATGCCAATTCGTTCCCAACACCGTCTTCATTGGTGATATTGAATATCTCCAGTCTCGTACCCATAAAGCTAGACAACAGAAACTATCTGCTTTGGAAACCACTGTTCGAGCCCATACTCAGAGGGCACCGTCTCATGTCTTTCATCAATGGATCCAAACCAGCTCCAAGCACTAATGATCCTATGTTCAAGACCTGGTATGAACACAATCAGATTCTACTATCCTGGATTCAAGCTACTCTATCCACATTAGCTCTGCCCTACATGGTTGGTGTGCATCGAAGGAAACGTGGGATATTCTGGAATGTTGCTATGCCTCGTCCACCCCCATGCACGTCACTTCCCTTCGCAAACAACTTCATCGTCTGAAAAAGGGATCTCTCACCATGCACGACTACCTCTAGTAAGTTAAATCTATTAGTGATCAACTTTCGAGGTGGTGCACCCATATCTGATGATGGTGCACCCATATCTGAAAAAGGGTTCTCTCACCATGCACGACTACCTCCAACAAGTCAAAGCTACCAGTGATCAACTCGCGAGATGTGGTGCACCCGTATCTAATGATGAATTGCAGATCTATATTACGAACGGATTGCCATCTTCTTATCGTCCATTTGCTTCCACTATTCATGGTCGTGCCTAAATTGTAGCAGTTACTCTTGAAGAGCTTCATGACCTACTTATCTGTGAAGAAATGTCACTTGCAGAGGATGTCCCTACAAAGAACTCCCACGCTCTTGCAGCAGCCAAGACACGACAGCAGCATTCTCGCCATCCTAACTCATCAAATCACCAGTACATTCAACAGAATGAATATAAACGCCGGTAGTAGTAGAATGCACCTGCCTCATGACCTTCATAGTCCAATCAAGGGCATAACCAATCTACTTCGTCCCTGCGTCCAACCAACAATGGCTCTAGACCAACTTGCCAAATCTGCAACAAAGTTGGACACATAGCCATTGACTGCTTCCATAGGCTGAATCTCACCTATCAAGGTAGACATCCACCGGAAAAACTAGTCGCGATGGTAGCTGCATCCCGTGATCTTCTTGATGATGGCACATGGTACTCCGATACCGGCGCTTCTCACCACATCACTCCAGATCTTGGTAAAGTATCTAACCCACTCCCCTATGCTGGTTCCAACTTGGTCACGGTGGGTAACGGACATGGCTTAGACATCAAACATACTGGCACCTCCACTCTAACCTATCCATCCTCAACTTTTCTCTTAAACCATGTTCTTCATTGTCTTGATGCCTCTTCTAACTTACTTTCAGTTTACCAATTTTCAAAAGATAATAACTGCAAATTTATTTTTGATGCATCTGGCTTTGTTGTGTAGGACAAGGTGACTGGGCGGATCCTGCACCAAGGACCGACTGAAGGAGGACTCTACCCCTTTCATCCCATCTTAGCAGTCAGCAACCCCACAACTCTCACCGCCCGCAGCCCCACCGAAGCCATCTGGCACCATCGCTTAGGCCATCCATCCCGTGATATCCAATCTGCATTTTTTTCACAATTTCTCAAAAATAAAGATAGTCCTAATGTGTGTTCGTCATGTCAACTTGGCAAAAGTTGTCGTCTCCCTTTTTCTGCTGTGCATCACCATTCCAGCAAACCACTAGAGCTTTTACATTGTGATTTATGGGGACCTGCCCCGGTTTTATCTATTTCCAAATTTAAATATTATGTTTTATTTGTTGACGATTACACTCGCTACTCATGGCTTTTTCCATTACACTTAAAATCAGATTTTTATAATATTTTTGCATCCTTCAAAGCTAAAGTTAAAAATCTCATTGACTCTAAAATCAAAGTGCTATGAACGGACACAACATTCTACTCCTTCCTTAATGTTCATGGCATTACACACCAGTTTTCTTACCCTCATACACCCGAACAAAATGGTGTGGTTGAGCGCAATTGCCACATCATTGAAATGGGTCTCACCCTTCTTGCCCATGCGTCATTACCTTCACATTTTTGGCTCGAAGCCTTCACCACTGCTTTTTATCTCATAAATCAAATGTCTCTTTTAGCTTCTCGCTCCCAGTCCCCGTTTGAATGGTTGTTCCACTCCCGTCCAGACTACACCCATCTCAAGTCCTTTGGCTGCCTTTGCTTCCCTTGGCTATGTCCATATTCCACACACAAACTTCACTATTGCTCTACCCGTTGCATCTTTCTAGGATATAGCCCACATTCAAACTGGGTGAGTTTACATCTCTCGCCATATTTTATTTGAGGAACATACATTCCCCTCTCTCCCTTCAACTCCAAACACCCCACCATCAGAACCTCATCCGCCCACCATCTCTACTTGGCTCCCAAACATTCATGGGCCTACTAATGTCGTCTGACCCACACTGAAAACCCATTCCCTTAACCACACGTCCTCCAGCTCCTCCCCGGTGCAGAATCCTCCTGGTTCGCCATCTCTCACAGAAGCAATCAGTCCCATCACTAACAAGTCTCCAAGGCCCAACAGTCAAGCCCACTTACCTTCACTCCCCATGGGCTCACTCACTACCTCACCTGAGCCCACAACTACAGCCCAATCTCAACCGCCACCAAATCCTACAACCATTGGCCCACCACCACCTTCCCACTCCACAGCACCTCAATGCACTCATCCCATGGTCACCCGATCCTAATCTGGGATCTTTAAACCCAAAGCATACAACACCAAATACCCCCTTCCATCATCTCTTACAACCTCACACCTTACTGAACCATCCACTTACACCCAAGCATCCAAACATTTCGACTGACGTACTGCCATGGACCAAGAATTTCATTCACTTCAGAAGCAAAAGACCTAGTCGTTGCTCCGTTACCAACCTGGTAGGAATGTGGTAGGTTGCAAATGGGTGTACTGCATCAAGCAAAACCCAGATGGATCTGTATAGCGCTTCAAAGCCCGCTTGGTCACTAAAGGCTTCCATCAACAACCAGGCATAGATTTTATTGAAACCTTCAGCCCCGTAGTGAAGCACACCACCGTTCACGTTGTACTTTCATTGGTAGTTTCCCCAGGTTGGACACTCTGCCAATTGGATGTTGAATGTGCGTTCTTGCATGGTGACCTTCACGAAGAGGTGTATATGGCCCAACCGCCTGGCTACGTGGACCCCACTCATCCAGATCATGTTTGTCGTATGCACAAATCAACTTATGGGCTCCGCCAAGCCCCCTAGACCTAGTATGAAAAATTCAGGTCCATTATGGCAGAACTGGGATTTCACACCTCTTCATCTGACCCATCTTTATTCATTTATCATCACGATGGCACACATGTTTTACTCTTGCTATATGTTGACAATATGATCTTAACAGGCAACAGCCCATCCTTCATTTCTTCTCTCATCAGCTCAGTTCATTTGTCAAAATGAAGGACCTCGACCTATTGTCATATTTTCTTGTTATTCAGGTCGACCGCACCAGTGATGGATTATCATTTCATCAGTCCAAATACAACTTAGACTTGCTTGATCGTGTAGATATGGATGGCTGTAAACTTGCTCGTACACCAACATCATCTACAAAAATTGATGCCTCCTCAAGCCCACCGGTAAAGGATCCAACCACTTACAAGAGTCTAGTTGGCATGCTCCAATATGTAACTCTCACCCAGCCTGACATCGCCTTCCCAATCAATCAAGCCTACCAACATCTCCAGCACCCCACTGAAGCAGACCTAACCACTGTGAAATGGATTCTGAGATATTTAAAAGGGACCATCTCCTCCAAGCTCTTCTTCACACCAGGCCCGATTCAGGTAAGTGCCTATTGTGATGCTGATTGGGCCGGCTGTCCACTGGATCGTAGGTCCACTAATGGTTTTTGTGTGTTTCTTGGGCCCAATCCTATCTCCTGGTGTGCCAGGAAGCAACCCACAGTTGCCCACTCATCTATAGAAGCTAAATATCGCTGAATTGCTCACATTGCTGCGGAAATCTCCTGGCTGTGTTCCCTGTTCAAAGAACTTCATATTCCCATTCTATCCACTCTGGTCATCTGGTGTGACAACACGTCAGTTATTGCACTCACCTCAAGTCCAGTTTTTCATGCTCGCTCGAAACACATTAAAGTCGACTACCATTTCGTCCGAGAGAAGGTCGCTTGCAATTTTTTGGATGTCCGTATGTACCATCCAATGCTCAACTAGCAGATCTCTTCACCAAAAGCCTGCCAATTGCTCGTCTCCTCCATCTTCTTCTTAAGCTGCACACCCATGAACCCTTGTCCAGCTTGAGGGGGGATGATAGTGAATCCACTCATCAGGCCCATGCATCGGCCCATACGCCAGCTAACCCAGATAAACCTCATCCACTGTAACTGATCAAGATAAACCAAACCTCTAACAAATCTGATCTCTATTTGTGTATAACATTGTATAGATAACCTATCACTAAACATCTATAAATACTATAAACGATCACCCCAAGGTGTGAGTGATCTTTCTGTTCAAATCAATTCCGTGTTTACTTCTTTAGTGTTTTGTTTAAGGGTCATACTGCTGGTCTATTCAATTTGGGGATTACCTGATATATGAACTCCACTTATGGTTATATGGGTTTTCTATTTATTAATTGACTACTTTTCATGGTTTAATTTATTTGTTTTCTTTTCCATTAGATATCCTCATTAGGGTTGGATTCGAGGTGAGCCAAGCCGAATACCTAACTTTTTGAGCCGAAGATTAAGAGGGAGAGGTCAATATTGGTTTTGGGGTCACTTGATGATTCGTGTTGAGTCTAGAAAGTTACCAGCTATAATGCCAACACTGATGACAACAGCCTTTTTGACTGGGAAATCAAGCAGCTACAATTGAGCTGTGTCTTCCTAAGTCAATCCATGATTTTCTAGAAAGATGCATGGACTGTTGCAATTGCAGATTTAGGTAGTAAGGATCATTTGGCACCTGCTGCCTGCTTCTGTCCTGTGGTCCATTTGAATGGAGAGGAACTGAAGAGTTTTTTTTCTTTTTTTTTTTTTCGATCAATTGGAACTGCAGAGTTTTTGAATTGAAAACAAATTCTCTCAAATTGAAGAAATCTGCTATAGTGTAACTGCAAAAGATCATCTCTTGGGCTACATCTTCAAGCATCGTGTGACTGACACATATTCTGTAATTAGCTTACTTTTTGAAGTTTGTGAATTCACATATCATGTACAATCATTCACTGTATTGGGAGTTTCTTTCATTTTCCCCACGGTAATTCAAATATACTTTACCTTCCAAAAAAACAAGTAGTCTGTCATTGCTTTCATTCTTTCAGAGGATCAATTCTGATGAATTTTGTGTTTCTAAGAGTCATTTTTAAGTTTGGATGTACACAATTTTCTGGAACTAATTTCTTTTATTTGGTCTAAAAATTAATTCTGAGAAATGATTCTTTTGAGCTAGAAAATCTAACTTCAACAAATAATTATTTTTGGCTCAAAACTTATTCTTCAAATAATGATGCTTTGGAGCAGATTTTTAATCAAACATAGCTTTAGATTGATGTTATCTTTGTTTTTTTTTTCCTTTTTTGGATAGAAGATATCTTTGGGTTTGTCTCATGATGAAATGGTGCATGACTTGCAGATTGTTATTGGATGGACAAGAAATGTTGTTGAAGAGACTTGTCATCAATCTAGACGAATAGGTCTTGTTCCACCCATCTTATTGAAAACTTGTCCTTTTCTTCAAATCCTAGACACCTTCAAACATCTATCCAAAGAATTTCCCCTTTGATCTCCATTATTTAGCATTCTATCAAACCTAGACTCCATTTCAGCCCATCTCATTAGCTAAAACTTTCAAGTCCCAAATCCAACCGTCTTAATCAACTCTGGACCTAACAGACACTACTCATAAGTCATAAGCCCTAACCATCTTAAGATACCTACCCACCAAATCCTAAACTTATCAAACACCATCAAGCATTCCCATCGGTTGCTTCATTTGCCTTCTACATCCCTTTGATCCAAGCATAATTGGACCAATCAGACCCTTCCATTGGATCTAGAACACTCAAAAACTCCACCATGTCAAATTTCACCCAAAAATACCCATGTTTGCCCTTTAAAGCAAAAAGATTCCATTTTAGGCAATTCCATTCATCCAAATCCTTGAGTCCTTACTGTACCCTCAAACGCCATCTCTACCATCCATAAGACATCTTTCAATTTTTCCCATCCAATAAGAATCCTAATTGACCCTTACCTACCCCAAAATGACCAAAATACCTATTACCCATATATAAAAAGCTCCCTAAAGTTTTTTATTCAAACTAATTAGAAAAAACACTGTTCGCTCTCACAGTGGTGAGCAGAGCACCAACAATAGTGATGATTCCACTTTTCTCTCTCTCTCTCCTCCTCCTTCTTCTTCTTCTTTTTCTTCTTCTTCTTTCATTTCTCTCCCTTGGCTCACCACTACAATCTTAAACCAAGAAACCAAGTATCATATTTCCATGGGATTAGGTATATGCTTTCGCCATTAGATAGCTTAGAGGATGTCCTCGTATTCCCCACATTGGCATGAGCTCCGAGTTTGGTGAAGTCTTAACTATCTATGTCATCATATCGTCGACAACTTCATCCACCACCATCTTTTTCTCTAAGGTTATCAATGGGCAGAAGTTGTCGTCTTTCTGTTAGATTTCATAGTTGGTTCTTATATTCCAACTCCCGCAGTATGATCTTTGAGTTGAGAGCTAGCTCAAGTCGAAATCCAACATAATCATCACAGATCATTACAACCTCCTCAACAGGTTTCATTCTCTAATCCCATCTCGGGTTTTCTCATTTCACTTCATTATCAATAACCAAAGGTACTCCCATGTTGCAACATCAAATGCTTTCTTCAAAGGCCATATAATCGTTGGTTTAATTTTCTTATATATTACTTTCTTCATTTAATTTTATTACATATTACTCTTAAACCCTAAACCCTAAATCCTTAAACCTTAAAATTTAAGTGTAAAATGCCTTCGATTGGATGCATATCCTCCAAATTGAGTAGGAGCCAAATATTTCATCCTAAACCACTTTGAACTAAATAATTAACTTGCTATTAAAAGGCAAGAATCATCATTTCAAAGTGGTTTAATAATTAATTAAAAATCTTACTATAATTATAAATAATATTTTAATATTGTCATTATAAAATTTAATAATCAAAACTATAATAATTTTATAATTATAAATAGTGGGGATTCTTGTCATTAAAAAGCAAGATCGTCCCCACTGTTAAATAGTGTTAATCTACCAGTAATTATTAATGTAACATTAATGCAATTCAATAATGTTAATATACTATTAAATCATTGTTGGCAAAAGTATTGTTAAGTACTTTTGGTAGTATACAATAATAATTTTAATAATTTCCATAATTAACCATTTAGCCTTCTATCAAACCTAGACTCCATTTCAGCCCATCTAATTAGCCAAAACTTTCAAGTCCTAGATCCACCCCTCTAAATCAACTCTTAGCTTATTAGGCACTACCCATAAGCCTTAGGCATCTTAAGATACCTACCCACCAAATCTTAAACCTATGACCTATCAGACACTATCAAGGCTCCTATTATACAAAGATTTCATTTTAAGCATTCCCATTGGTTGGTTCACTCACCTTCTAAATCCTTTTAATCCAATGATAGTTAAACCAATCAAAAAGTCAACCATGTCAAATTTCACCCAAAAATACCTCATCTTTGCCCTTTAAAACAAAAAGATTGCATTAAGGAAAATTTCATTATCCAAATCCTTGAAACCTTACTACACCCTCAAACCCCATCTCTACCATCCATAAGACACCTTTATGACCAAAATGCATATAACCCTAATATAAATTCTCCCTAACCAACCGTAGGGTGGCTCATTGGTATGTTAACTAGTTCTCTCCAGCATTGCGTGGAATTGACTCTCACAACCACCAATTTAGGGAAAAGGGGGTTATGCTCGCTCAATGAGTAAATAACTCTATGGGAGCAAATCGAGCAAAAAATGAAAGGGTGCAAGCTAAAGATGAATGGGTGTTCCCCTTCCAGATGGATGTTTTGTAGGCCCATAATGTGGTAGACATCTTGTTAGCCCAACCTAGCTTTTTGGTTCTCAAAAACCATCTTATTCAACATCTTTAATAGTGTCTTGTTTGTTGTTAGCACCCGATTTTTGCTCAGTCTGTCACCTAAACCTTCAATTTACCCCAAACACCTGATCAAGCCATTCCAATCTCTCCAAAACACCTAAAAGCCCAAAACACTCCAATTTCGCCCCGAGAGCCCTTAGATCCACTATTAAACCTATCCAATACCAATTTGATGGCCCCGATCAACCCCCATTTATACCTCAACTCTCATATCAGACACCACCATTAGACTCAAGACCTCCTAAAATACCTACCCAGTAAATCTCAACTCAAAATTTCTCCGTTTACCTTCTCATCAAGCGAAGATTCTATTTTGACCCTTTCGTTAGCTTAAAACACCCACAACCCAAATCCCCTTGATCCAAACACATGTAAGTCAATCAGACCATACAATTGAGTCCTAGACACTCCATAATACCTACCCATAAAGTTTCAACCCAAGATTCTCCCGTTTACCCTTCCACTAAACCAAGATTTCGTTCTAGATCCTCTCATTGACCCAAAACCCCCCATCATTAAACCAGAAACCCCAGTTTGACACCCTAGACCCGGTTTGACCCACATATCCCAAAATTACAAAATTTTTCCTAAACTTTCAAAAATTATGAAATTTTCATTATCTCATCATATTTAAACCAATCTTCTCATTTGTCTTAATTGCCAAAATCACCTGGAGGCACTAGTCATTCCCTTCTTCCTCCAAACCCAAAACCAGAGCAATGCCCAATCTCAGATCTCTCTCTCCCTCTCTTTCTTTCTTCTTTGCCCTTATCTTCTGTCGTCCTTTTCCTCCAGATCTCCACTCATTGTCCATCGCCCTCTCGATGGGAAAAGAGGAAAGCAGTTGTAACAGTAGCAATACTCTTAGCTTGTATCTTTTTTTTTTTCTTCTCGATATTAGACGAAATCCCACCCGAAATATTGTTTCTTCTCACCAAGTTTAAAACTAGGGACAACAAAGATCTTGGATCCTCCCTGCAGCATCGATATATTTCAAGCCAAAATCCAACCCAACGCTGTCAATTGTTCCTTACCGTTCATTGACTTTTCCTTTGGAGTAGTATTTTCCCAAGAATAGAGCATCCAAAACTGAAGCGGTTGCAGTCGGTGAAGGACTAGGTGTAGTTGTGTCGCTTGAGATCTAGACCTCCGCGGATGAGAGAGGTCTATTCTTGAATCTCCATCTGCATTCTATCACATTCCTAGTTAGGCTCCTATGGACCTCGAATGTAAGCGACAACCTCCAAAGTTTAGTTGAAGTTATTCATTTCTCTTGTGTCTATTAACAACTTTGGATCTAGCGCAATCAACTAATCCCTATCTCTATTATAAGTCCTCTAATTTCTTGGTGTACTCGTCCTATTTATTTGTCTCGTTGTTTTTTTTCTTGGTCCGAGGTTGAGGAAGGGGAGGAAAGGCAATGGGACTAGTGAAACCAGTTCCTGTAAGTTTTCTTCTCCTTCCCAACCCCACCGTTTACTTTTCTTTTAAGTTTAATTTTGATTTCTAAAGACTAAACCTATTCTTGTGAAGCCTATTTTGTTTAATTCGACAATTTATCAAGATTTACATAGGTCGGGTTTTAGTCTTCTTTGACGATTTACAATTTACTAAACTCTTTACATTTCAATGCAATCTAGTTGTTTGTTTCATCTTTGGATACCCTATATTTCCCTTGTCACCTTTAGCTGAATCTATTTAGCCAAATCTGTTAAAGTTCACTAATGGGATTAGCTCTTAATTCTCCAGAATCCTTAGGACAATGATTAGTATTTTTCTTGCTTTTATTTTTTTAGTTTCTCTTATTTTGTTTTGCAGAGCCTTCTTACTACCGATTAATGCTTGCCCTTGACATAAAAAAAAAAGAAAATTTACATATGTTGCATTTTTGTTTGGTTAGCCGCATCATCTTTTGTCATTGAATAATCCTTTCTTTTATTAGTTAATTATCATTTATTTACGTTAGACTGAGTTATTTATGCTTCATATTGAAGACTAATATTCTCATGTGGGCCCCACCTATTGGATCCAAGAAAGGGGTGCCTAACCCCTTCCCTCTCCCATCCGAGTATTACCCAGATTGGTGTAGTTAGTGCCTTGGGCTCTGGAGTCACTATTAAGAAAAGAGCTTTGATAAAATTCTTGGAGGTCCCAACACCTCCATTTCACATAACTAATGGGTGGCGACTATAAATACAGCCCAAGTGAGCCCATTTTTTATGCTCACAGTTGTCGCCTCAACTTGCCCATTGCCTTGGGGATAGTAGGTGGTTGATGTTCCCAATCGTGCCCTATATTGCCCTATCAAGTCCTACACTTCTTAGTTTTAATTGAAAGACCATTATTAGTGAGGATTCACATGGCCACTCTGAAGTGGTAGATAACATGTTGTCTCATGAAGTTTGTGATATTGGTCACAACTACCCGTTTCAGGGGAATGACTTTAACTCACTTGGTGAAGTAGTTTATGGCTAGGATGACAAAACAGTACCCCTTTGATGTTAGGTTGATTTTTCCTATCAAATCTACCCCCGGAGTGTGAAAGGGCTAGGGTGCAATGATAAGATGTAGTTCGTTGGTTGGCTGATAAATGCAATGCCCATGTATCTGACATGCGTCGCACTTCCTAACATATTTTTGGGTGTCATCTAACATGATAGGCCAGTAGAATCCAAGATGGAGTATATGGTTGTATAAGGCCATCTGACCTTGGAACGTGGTTGGCTCAAGACTATGGACTACTTCGAGTATCTATTCTATTTCATTCCCTACAATGCACCTTAATGGCTTACCAGGATAGGACTTACAGTAAAGCACAACATCCTTTAGATATGCGATGTAAGTATCCCTCTAGTCGGCTTTGCCTATAGCAAGGCACTCAAATCTGTCTATCTCTGGTATTCACTTATCACAACAGTTCTGCAGTTTCATTGCATCGCTCTTCATCTCAGGCCAATAGTACCCTAATCACTGCAGTCGTCTGTAATGTGTCATGGTGATGTTCCTACAATAGGCCTCATGAGTCTCTTTTAACACTATTTAACTCTCCTTGGGACCTAAACATCGTCCCTTATTCCATCAGTCATCTTATGGTAAAGTACCCCATGGACAAGTTGGTATCACATAATGATTTTGTTGTCTTGGGTTGAGGTAGCAGGATTTTGAAACTTCTAGATGATAGGTAATTACCAATCCCCTTCTTGGATTTGATCTTTTGTTTCTACCTAGTGGGTTATCCTATCTATAAAGGGTTGGCCTTGCATTCGGATAGAGAAGCTAGCAAGGCCTTTGCTGTGTTGGATTTTGGACCCTAGGGTGGCAAGAGCATCTGCATATATGTTCTTAGCTCTGTTTTGGTCCTGATATGTTATTGTTAAATCCTTGATAAGATCATCTATGAGGGTTCTATAGAGAAGGATGGAAAGTTCATTAACTGTGGTGTCCCCTCCCATCTATCCTATGACCAGCTATGAATCTTCTACAACCTTGATTTTTTCGCTCCTAAGTCATGTATGATTCTAATCCTAGGACAGGGCTTCATATTCTGCGATGTTGTGCGAAAACAGGAACTAAAGCTTGAAGGAGTAAACTACAGTGTCACTAGAAGAAGATATCAAAGCAACCCCTGCCCCTGCACAAGAATTAATGTAGTTGCCATCAAACACTAGCTCCCATTCAGCTGTTGGAAGGGTTAGAAATCATATTAGACATGGCTGAACTAGGTTTAGTGGGTGACTATATTTTTAAAATTTTTATAACCCCACCTAGGAACCAATTTCCTAGTAATTGAAATATGAAATTCAATGATCTATCTTGCACTGAACCAGACCTAATTTAAAACCAAATTAAAAATTGATTATACCTGATATGAAAACCACAATATGCAGCTCCCAGAGTCGTAGTTCACGCCCAATATCAATTCCAAAATTGGCCTCCAACTGAAGATGGTACAGTGTGTATGTGAATTCAATTCACTGTTTCAGCAAAACCAGTCTCCAACTTGCTTAGATCGAAGTGGGTATGTAGACCTGATATCCTCTGATGTTTTTCTTGCAAAAACATTGTAGATGACAGATAGGAATCAGCCCTTATCATAGCTGTGTCAAATTAGGGTTTTTGGGTGGGAAGGGAGAAGAGAATAAACCAAGATAGTGGACAAAATTGGTGAATTCACTCCTCCTCTCTTAGTCCCTTATATAGAGAACATGATAACTTAAGTTGTCATGTGATCACTTAACTAATCAAATTTAGATTAGGACTTTATCTTTAACTGATAAGAACTCTCTTCATAAGACAATGGGTTCTCCATACCCAAATCTATGCCCATTTCAATCCAGATAACATAATAACTTAAGTTGTCATGTGATCACTTAACTAATCAAATTTAGATTAGAACTTTATCTTTAATTGATAAGAACTTCTTCTTAAGAGAAAGATCTATGCCCATTTTCAACCCAAATCATATGATGATTTACGTTGTCATGTGATCACTTAACTAATCATATTAGTAATGGACCTTAGGCCCATTTTCTCTAATTGTTCACATCCCAAGGTGTTGCATGGCCACTTTAGGTCAAAATATTGTATGGCATAGGGTCGACAAAAGTCTCACACAAGTCCATAAGGGTTTGGCCCCACCTCTGGTAGAGGTTAGGCCGAATTCACTATTTAGGGGCAGCCAACATTTACAACCCTTATTTAGGGGCAGCCATAAGGGTTGGGCCCAACATTTACACATAAATGATCATTGAATTCAACCACCCTATGAAGAACAGAGTATAATGGACTTATGTAAGATAAAGTCCATCAAGTAATCAACCCTAAAATGGTCTCTTACACCAAACTTCTCAACCCATAATCATCAAAACACTACCCACAAGGAATGATCTCTTCATTGACTACAAAATGTAGTGTTACATTCTCTACTCAAATGGATGCCAGGATTAAAACTTTTTTCACAAAATAGTAATATAATATATAAATATATTTTTCAAATTAGGTTTCAAATACAATTGAAATCTATTGCCAACAGTTTAGGTTTCCATCAAAAAAGTGTAAACCCTAATATTCACTTTGCTAGACAAAGGGGTCAATCCTACCACTATGATCACCCACTCAGGTAATTTCCAAAACTTCTCCAACATGCCCTAATATTTGACCCTTGATGGATCTCGCTGGTTGACACATTAAAGGCAATTCAATCCAAAACCTAGTACAATATCATAATAAATGTCTAGGGTTAAGTATAACCTTCTAGTTTTGACTATCCATCTCTAAGGTCCAAGGCATAACTGGAAATTGATTTGGGTTCAATGCTTCTTCTAAACACCCATTGGCTGTGCTTTGGGGCCTAACCCAGGAAGCTGAGAAAAGTTGTTTCACCAATTCGGCAGCACACCAGTGTCAACCTTGTCAGTGTTGGAGGGGTTAGAAATCATATTATGGATGGATGAACCATACTTGATGGATAGGCAATTCTCAAAAATTTTTAACCCAACCCTGGAACCGATTTCTTGGTGATTTTGAAATATGAAATTTCTGGATCAATCTTGTACTGAATCGGACTAGATTTGAATTGAAAATCAAAACTGATTATACTTGATATGGAGTCCATAAATTGTAGCTCCCAGAGTGGCGCCCAATATCAATCCTAAAACCGGCCTCCAATTGAAGATGATGCAATGTGTATGAAAAGTCGATTCAGCAAGACCATTTCAGCATAACTACTATCCAACTTGCTTGGATCGAATGGGATTTGTGAGCCTGATTTCCCTAACATTTTTCTTGCAAAAACACAATGGAAATTTGATAAAATTCAGTTCTTGTAATGGCTAGGTCGTGCTAAGGTTTTTGGGAGGCAAGGGAGAAGAGGAGAGAATAAAAGAGTTGAGAGAATTAGCTGAATTGGACTCTCCCCTCTCTCTCCTTTATATAAAGCACTCTCCTAATCTAATTAGGAGCTGATCCAGGACTCTATCTTTAATTGATAAGCATTATCCTCTTAAGAGGATAGATGCTCCATACCCAAATCCATGCCCATTTTCAACCGAAGTTACATGACAATTTAAGTTGTCATGTGATCACTTAATTAATCATATTAGTAATGAGCCTAAGGCCCATTTTCTCCAATGGCTCACGTCCCTAAGTGTTGCATAGCCACTTTGGGCCTGAATATTGTATAGCGTGGGACCCCACAAAAGTCTCAAATAAATCCATAAGGGTTCGTCTCTACCCCTGAAAAAGGAGAGGATAATGTTCTAATGATTATGAGCCGAGAGGTTAAGTTTAAGAGACCATTACAAGGCTGATTACTACCCGATGGGCTCTTGGTGTGTCTGGAAGCGCGTCATTAAACACTCTGAAACACTAATTTAAACATTTATAATTTTTACCATTTTGCAAACAACTACTAACGTAGTAAATGGGTGAGAATGGGTCATATCCACAGGGAAGCAAGTGAAAAATTAATATATACTTAGATCCGGACAAGAGAATGCAATCAGGAATGGTAGAAAATACGAAAATAAAATCTATTATTGTTGAAATTAAATGTTTCAAATTTAAACAAGACAATAAATAAAAAATCAGAATTTAATAAAGTATGGGAATCAATAAAAGAAATAAATAAAAAAAAATGACCCAGAATCTGGATCCGGTGGCGGTAGCTGCAGATCAGCCAGACAGCTTGTAGAAACCCCTCTTGACAAGAACCGGGCATCCGTCCTTTCTACAACCCTCGAACCCCTCAAGACACCTTAGCCTTGAACCGAACCAATTCAGATATACAAAATAGAGAAACGAACAAGAATTAAATCTAAAAGATTGTAGAAATAAAAATAATAGAAAAGAAAAGAATGGTTGATCAGATCTAGTGGCGGTAATTGCAGAATGGTTGAACAACTTGTAAGAACCCCTCCTAACAAGATCTGGGCGCCCTCCCCTTCTACAATCCTTGAACTCCTCAAGAAACCTTAGCCTTGTTAATTAGGTGAATTGACCAACCCCTTCTCTAGGGCCCCTGGGGTCCTTTTATAGAGAATGGTGGATATAACTGGAATTAGAGAGAAAGAGGGGGGCGGCAGCTGGGTTTTAGCAAAAATATGGGTGCCCTAGGGTTTAGAATGAAGGGTTAGGATGGTTCTAGGGTGACCCTAAGGCTGAGAAGAAAAGGAGAAGGCACCCAATATTATGTAAGGCTGAGATTTAATGGCTAAAGGTTGAATGGTGAAGATTAGAAGTTAGGTGGCTCCTAGGGTTAGAATGCTAAAAAGAGAGTGCCCTAGAATGGATGGTGGAGATTAGAAGGGATGGAAGGAGGGCGCCTCCTAGCTGCTAATACAGTAGGAGGGGCGCCAAACTGGGTTTAGCAGCTAGGAGGCGCCCTCCTGCTTTTAGTTTTTCACAAAAACACCCCTCTCTCAGCTGGACTTCACACCAACTTCCCAAAATCTTCATTTCAGCCATGAAAACTTCCCAATTTTCCCCAGAATAGAACAATGACCCACAAAGGTCACAACAATGAATTTAACTAGGAAAAAGGCATACTTTGACTATTCTAAGGCCGAAAATACCCCTGAATTGATGCCCTTAAGGCATCAAAATGCAAAGTTATCAGCTCTATCTTACATAAGTCCATTATCCTTGGGTCTTTATAGGGTGGCTGAGAACATTCTAAACTAACAAGAGTCTCATAAGTGTCCAGTTTAAGGAGTAACTCACAGAAACACATCAATTTAAATATAAAATGAAAATGTACTTTATTCATTTACTTATAAATGTTTTTGTACACCAATCTAATTGGAACTAAGGGCATACACTATGTAACATCGGTATCATCGACTGTCGTGATGATAGGCATCTCTCCAGGAATGTCTATTGATATCTCAAAGGACTCATTTGTGTGGAATGCTACTAAGAGGTCTGCAATTGCTTGGCATCTGATTGCTCTATACTATGTACTCTATACTGTACTCGTTCAATTGCATCATCCAATTTTCCTGAGTGGGATGGTCTGCTTACACAGTACCAGATGATGTCACTTTTTTCAATGAGTACTATTTTTTGGCCTAGTATATAGTGCCTAAACTTCTATACTATGAAGACTAAGGCTAGACACTGTTACTCCATGTATGAGTAGTACTTCTCTGCTAGCTTAAGGGCCTCTATTGTCATAGTAAATTGTGCACTCTTGCCCTTCATCATTTTCTTGTGCTATCAAGCAATCTATTGCTTCTTTATTGGACGCAAATATAGAGTCTGAACTCTTTACTAATCTATGGAGAAGACATGTGTCAATGCTTTGGCTAAGGCCTGCCTAACTGCTCAAATGCCTTCTTGTGATCTTCTGACAATTAGAACTGATTGGATCTTGGTTAACTTTAAGAGGGCTGAGGCTACCAGTGTGAGGCCTGGGATTAACCTCCTAAGATAAGACACCTTCCCTAAAAAAGTCTTAAGCTAGGATTCACTTCGAGGAGGTGACAATTCAAGGACAACTTTAATGTTGTCATCATCTAGATGAATATTTTGTTGATCAACTTTGTAGCCTAACAATTTGCCTAACTGGATCCGAAGGCACACTTTAGTGGATTCAATCATAGGTTGTATTCTCCACACCGTGAGAACACTTTCTTAAGCACTTTTGTGTGATCTTCTCTCTTTCTGGCTTTGACAACTATATTGTCCACATAGGACTCTATCTCCTTATGCATCATGTCATGCATCTACAACGGCAAAAAAGTTGTCTATCGGGATCCAAAAAGTGGTGTGAGGTGCATCTAGAAGGCCCCTAAAAATTTGATTGTAGCCACTGTAAGTATTAAGGAAGGAGAACAATTCATGCCTAGTCATGGAATCTATCAAGATCTCCATGTTAGATAATGGGAAATCATCTTTTGCATAGGCCTTGTTGAGGTCTCTAAAATCAATGTAACACCTAAAAGGTATGGAATTTGGGAGTTAGCTACATTGAATTATGTGATGTGCACAACAGGAGAGGTTTTGGGAACTAACCCGAGTTGACCGTTTTTTTTACCGACACAATACTTGCTAGCCACTTTGGGTGGGAAATAGGCATGATGATACCGACCTTAAGAAGCCTCTCCACTTCCTTCTTTAGGGCTACCTTTGGCTTAAAGACTCTCTATTGTTACTTGAGTGGCTTATAGTTTTGAGAGTTCTTGACGAGATTTTGATGACTAGGCAAAAGCATCCTAGAACTCTACAATTTTTACAAGAGAAGGTTTTATAATATTCAAGGTGACACATGGTTCAGTTAAAAGGTGACATATCTTTTAAGAGTGAAAGTAAGGTTGACCTATCATCTCCCTCTAGTCCAGCAGATATGAACAAGGGATATTTGTCGCATTGTTCTTCTCTGATGTTGATTTCTTCCAACGGTTCTTCAACTGCGTTGTTGGAATCTTACATGTGCTTCGGAGGGGACTGGGTTTCATCGTAGTATACTACAATACCGTTGTTGTCAACCTGTGGGAAAGTTATATTGTTAAGATTTTTCTTTTGTGTTTGTAATATTTAATAGATTATGGGTTGTGTACCTAGTTCTCTATAATTTGGATTTGTTGCAATGTTTGTGCCGCAATTTCTTGGTGTGATGTGTACATTGCAAGTTTATGTTTGTCATTCTAAGGAGATAATGTGAGAGATAGATGCCTCAAGAGAGTTATTTATTAGAGAATAAATAATACAACTTTCAATATTATTCATACGGTTCACTTTCGGTCATACAATATCATCACGCAGTAAATGTAATTATTATACCTTGTTAGTTGCTTTCTTGGTGATAGGGGTGACAACATCTTCGTCTTCTTCCACTAGTGTATAATAAGCATGGCCATCTAGAGTTGTTACCTTGACACACTACCGCCACTTTTTCATCTCTTGAACTATCATGGTTGGCTTAATGTTCTCTTGCTTGGGCAACACGACCCCTTCGATCCTTGCGATTTGTTCTTTGTTGTCGTCCACCACCTTGACATACTACCGCCACTTTTTCATCTCTTGAACTGTCATGGTTGGCTTAATCATATCTTCCTTGGGCAACTCGACCCCTTCGATCCTTGCGATTTGTTCTTCGTTGTCGTCTGCTAGCTCTGTATAGTATATTGCATCTTGTAGGTGTGCCTCCAAACACTCGAACAGTACCCTGGTGGTAGGTATCCGAACCACTCATTCCATGTGTCTCGCTTTGATGCATTGGTGATATATAGATGGCACTAGTGCGAGATATTGGATCAGTGACCAACCAAGGAGGACATGGTATGCTGTGCGACCGGATATCACCTAAAACTCTTGCTCTACGAAGAAAGTGAAGGGAAGCGAGATCCATCATATGGATGGCTGAACCATGCAAGGTGGTTGGGCGAATTTTCAAAAAATTTCTTTCTCCCTTCCGAACATCGTATTCCTAGTTTTAGAAAAACTTTATTTTCCAAGGATCGTTCTTAAAACAAACTGGACCAAATCTGGAACCAAAATGAAGGGAGGCTATACTTGATACGGAATCCACCAACGTAGCTCCCAAAGTAGGTGTTCACGCCCAAAGAGGGTACCAAATCCTACCTCCACTGAAGATGGCGCAGCTTAAGATGAAACAGGATCAGCAATGTAGTCCTTCAACAAGAACTGCAATCCTTCAACAATGATCAAGCAAAGTGTGTGTAATTTCCTATCTGATTTTTCTTGCAAAATCAGAGTCAAGATCCAATCTTGATCAGCCCAAGAATGGAGATCGAACAGGGTATATGGCAGCAAGAGCAGAAGGAGAGGGAGAACTGAAAGCAGTGTGTGTAATTTCCTAATCTGATTAGGAGTTTCTTAATCTAAATCTTTATTTGTATTTGAAGTCTTTAAGTAGATAAGACTTATCCTCTTATCCTTATCTGCTAATCCAAACCCATATTTAAACCCAGATTCACCCATATTGATTAATCATATTAATCTTGGGCCCTAGGCCCATTAAGTAAGTGGGCTTGCCTCCCCTTTTAATTGCTGGCTAACTTGGCTCTCTTTGTATGGCGTGGGACCCTAACATTGATCTTTACAAAAGTCATATGGGTTCAGCCTAGCCTCTTTTACAAGGCCAGGCCAAATTCACTGTTGAACACAGTAAACCCCTGAGCCCATCATTATGGGCTCTTAACAGGCCCAACATTTACACTAAATGGTCATTAAGTCCAACCACCTTATGAAGGCCCAAAGACTATGGTCTTAAGTGAGATTATCCCATTAGGTACATAAGCCCTAAATGGTCTTACACTTAACCTCTCAGCCCATAATGATCAAACACTACCCGACAAGAGAGGACATCTCCCTTGGCTACAAGGTACAGTGTCACTCTTTGCTCGGATGGATCCCGGAAATTAAAACCTATGCAATCCTTTTTCATAAACACGCACACACACACACACACATATATATATATATATATATATATATATAATATTATATATATATATATATATTGCAAAACAAATCTCAAACAAGTTCGAAATCAACTGCTAGTAATTTAGGTTTCCATTAGAGTGTAGTCCCCAATCATTCACTTTATCTGACAAAGGGGCTGATTCTATCACTATGATCACCCACTTAGGTGAATTCTCAGACTGCCCCAACATACCCAAGTTTTGACCCCCGCTAAGGATCTCACTGATTGGCATATCAAAGACAACACAATCCAACATCGAGTGCAGTATCATAGTCAAGTCTAGGGGTTAGGTGTAACTTTCCAATTTTTCCCATCTGTCTCCAAGGTCCAGGGTATAACTGAAAATTGGTCTGGTTTAGAGTTTCAAGCAAACCCACACTACATGTGCTTCGGGTCTAACCCTAGCAACTGAGACAAGCTACCCCAACCGACTTGGTACCACATTAGTGTCAGCCTTGGTAGGATAAACCTCCACAGGTCTATCCAATGGTTATGAATATTCTAAACTAACACGAGTCTCATAAATATCTAGTTTAAGGGTAATTACACAGAAACATACAAGATATAACATGAATCAATTATGTACTTTTATTCATTTACAATAAATGTCAAGTGTACATCAATCTGATTGGAGCTAAGGGCATACACTGTCTAACAGAAAGGTCCTATGGCCACAGGGAGCATGACGGAACCTCGTATTGCCAATATATTTCTATTAAAGTTTGTTACTTCCATCAACAATGCACGAACGTTGGCTTCTGCAATCTTCATTAGGTGGAGCGTGTGTGCGGAGATTAGGTTAACTGAGCTCCCCTGGTCTATCAATGCGTACCTCATCTTTTGGTTGTAATTTTTTGTTATGATGTATAGAGGCTTGTTGTGGTGAGGGTTTGTGGCCAGCATGTCATCTTCACAAAACTCAATGTTAAAATGGCTTGGTCGGCATCAATCTTGTGGGTGCTTGGATGTCTCTACTAGGGCCTTGATGGTGGTTCTTCATCTTGAACCATTGGCTCCCTATTTCAAGAAAAATTGGTGCATCTCATCGCTTTGCTCAAACTACGCGAAGAGTGTGTCTAGTGTTGTGTTGCCATTGTAGTTTATTGCTCCTACCACATTGACGTTGTACCTTGTTAGTAATTGGCAAGGGATTGTTTTCAACTTGAGCTGGTTGTTTTAGGAAGTCATCAAATTTCACCTTTTGAGCGAATATCCTTCGCAGGGTGAAACAATCCATCAAATCATGGGTGGTTAACTGATGGAAGTCGCACCAACGTGGCAAGTGCCAATCCTTCCTCCTCTAGGTTAACATGCGGGGGTGGGGGAGGTAGATCTATGACCCAATCTTCTACTAGTTTGTTCATGATCACCATTACCTCGGTCTTGTTGCACTCAAATGGAGGTGGTGGGGGTGGCGGTTGTCCATCATCGAGTCTCCCTTGACTCCCTCATCTAGAATATGGAGTTTGTCCAGGTCCCCAATTGGTATGCTATTTGCGATCAACAACGTATGCCTTTTGTCGCAACTATTGGTATTGTTGGTCAGACCTATACTACTTGGAGTCTAGTGCGGTGACTATTCTCATCGTCCTTTCTGCACATCTCCATAGTTGGTTGAAGCTTGCTAACTCAACATTCTCGATCCCGATCTAGTATGCTAGTTGCATCCCTTGAATGTACTACTAAACGAAATCCTTCTCTATAGTGTGTTCGTCAAATATTGTGTGAGTAAGCTTTTGAAATCGCAACACGTAGGCCAGAAGATCCTCCCCAGAGCACTGCTCAATCTTGCATAGGTCAGCCATGGTAAGGCACCACTCTAAGGTGAACCACTTGGCCAAGAACTTGTTGGCAAGCTCTTTCCATGAATCCAAACTTCCTGGCATTAGGTTGATGAACCACAAGTAAAGTGGTCCGGTTAATGATTTGGAGAACTCTCGTACCTTGATATCTCCATCAAGGGCGAAGGACCCCCAATGCATCTTCAAACTTGTTCACATGTTCCTGGGGACAACCCTTCTGTCCATTATACAAGGGCCACTGTTGGGGTGTTGTGTAATTGGTTGGGTAAGGCTTGTAAAGGATTCAATTCAAATAAAACTTCTAAAGGAAGGTAGAGGCTCTGAGTCTTACTTTAGTGGGAGTCTATCAGGCTATGTACATATTCCCACAATTTTATCTGGCTTACTAGCACTTTAGGTGGTGATGGTGTTTGATCCTTTTTGCCATGACCGTTAGGGCGGAGGCAGAGGAATAGGAAAGGTGGGGTGTTTGGCCTACATTTCCTGCCAAGAAGGCCGAGCCGTGGGTATCTTTGTGCTAGGGGTCCATTGGCTTTGGTATGGTGGTTCTAGGGTGTATAGAAGGTTGGATGGATAGGTCAAATAAGTTTAGAGGTGAGCTTTCGGGTTCAGCCATGTGTTGCAAGAGTAGATGTAGCATATGTCTCATCTTCGACTGGTGTCACTCTATCCAGACAAAACAGTTTTTGAAGTTGTAAACTTTGTGGGACAAAAATCTATGTCCGCACAATCTCTAGACTCTAGAGGAACTAGGATTTCAGTTTCTTCATTCTAGGTATACTCCTCGTTCTAAGCAAGTTCTTCTCATATGGGAGAACGAATGATTGTTCTAGTGGTCATCTTTGTGATCAAGGAAATAACTAGAGATTCTAATGTAGGTAGGGTGGTAAGGCAAAGGATGTTGGTCTCCCTGAAAGACATTGGGTGTGTAAGTTGGATAAGTCTTACTGAGGAGGGAGGTATAGAACTACAAGGGAAGGGAGCAAGAGGGCTAGGTAGCAAGCCTTTCGAGCCTCTCCCCTTTTATAAAGAGACCATTAAGGCTATAACGAGAAACGTACAAAAAGAGACTTTCATTATTTGGGAAAGGAATCACTATTCCACATGTTCAATGAGGATCTTTTGGGATTAGGATTTCCCCTCCCTTAAAACTCTCACGCGGGCATGTTTTTGGCTGCAGCCCTTTTATGCTTACTCGCAATCACATGATGTGAGAGTGAGGCCTTTTGGGTGATGACATGAGTTATTGTGACGAGGGGCCATGTGGCTGCCCATGAGGTATGCTCTTTTGTCGGAGCTCGCATAGCCATGAGTGACACATACAAAACATCGCAAGTATGCATAATTGCGCTCGTCATCCTTTTGCAATTTCAAGTCATCACGAAGGTCTACAATTGGTGATCTACATGCACTTACAAGAGGCTTTTTTCTTTCTTAAATGAGTTTTTAAAGAAGTACTTTTTGAATAATTGCTTCTTATAAGAATACATTTTTGAGTATTTGTTGTGATCCTCCTAAACTGACTTTTTCTTTAAAGAAGCCCAATTTTTTGCATTTTCTTAACAGGCTTTGCAAGCTTGCGTTTTTCACCAAATAACATTTTCGAAAATTTTGGGTGTATTTTTGGTTTCTAATAAGCAATAAGCCATATAAGTGTTTATTGGAAGTTATCCCAAACACCGCCTAAAACACAATAAAAGTGAACCCATTTAGGAGGATTTCAACTTTGCTTGAGTTGCATTGACCGAAACGCTTTGAAGAAGCTATTAAGAGCCCGTCTAGGAGGGTTTCTATATTTTGATTGAGCAGCTATAGATAAGCGGTGACAGACTGTGTTTTGGATGAGCTACCCTACTCAAGGTAGCCTTGTTGAGTAGTTGTAAAAATAGCAAATTTTCATTGAAACTTTTGGGGTTTTTATAGGACTCCAGATCACTTGCCCATAATTACTTACAATACATTACTCCCGTGAATTGAGAATATCTCCCCTGCATAATAAATATTATATAGGAGGATGAGATATTCTCTATATATGACTGCAAGAACAAAATTTGTATGGGTGTGATTTATAAGGGGCTACTAATGAAGTAGAGGGGACTGTAATTTCATATTTATTCGTGAGGGGTCTATCACAAAATGCAAGAACCCACCATGTAAAAGCCGTATGAAAAGGGCACAAGAACTAACTTTCACGTGAGGACTAGATTTGACTTTTCTGATATTTTACCAAACATATCTACTAGATTTTCCACGTGAGGTGGGTGACACACACCTTTATAAAGTTAGAAGCCGCAAAGCGAAAACACTGCCAAACGGGGACTTACTCAATAACAGCCTTCCCAGTTGCCAGTTGCCACGCACAACCGAAGAAAAACGGAGTCTCGACACTTGTCACGTGCGAGGTGTCATTTGTCACCCAAGGGAATCGGTTGGTTGGTGACTCCCGTCCGTCCCTGCAACGCGTCATTATTTCGTTCCAACTTTTTCAGAGTGGTCCCCACATTACGGTACTACGTTGGTACAATAATGATGCACGCCTTCGGCCTTCTCACCTCGTGCTTAATGCTTAATAATATGTTGCATTTCCAGCACATTCGCTTTTCTGCCTTCTCCGTACAGACGCTGATTAGTGATAACGCTTCGCAACTGAGCTAATATAATGAATGACCGTCTCTAACCGTCTGATCTTCATCCGGCGCTGGCAATTGGGAAATGCATTTTTCTGCCGTGGGTCGTAATGACACATTATCAGGCCACCCCATTCCTTGATTTGGATCATCATCAATCATCTTGTAAGTGTTGTACCAATAATGTATATGACATGGGATTTGCATTCTAACACTGGCACATGTGATGTAAGACTATTAATGAATGGAACAAGGACACAGTAACCTGCAACTGTACAATGAAACAGTTATTCTTTTCAGGCAAGATAATAATGATTAAAAGGATAAATTTCTTAAACCATCCTTAAAGATTTACAAAATTTACTAATTATAACCTCACTGTTTAGAATAAGGTTCGACTGAATACGGTGGCTGTTCGGCTGGATGTGGAGCTCGACGTCACTAATAAAATACATAGTAGGACCCACACCTATTACTATTATTACCGGTGTGAAAACTCATCATTCAGTTGATTAGAATTTTACTGTTTTAGTGTTGTTTTAAAGTATTCCTAACAATTGATTAAGTGCCGTTTGGCTTGTTTTTTTATGCGGTCTTTTGGCTGTTTATAAGCTGGGAGTAAAAACCGGTCTATTCTCATTTAGTATACAGAAGATCTAGCTGCCAAAAGATATGGTGCCGAAAAGACATGCGAAGTCCATTTTGAGCTGATTTCGAGAAGTTCCAAATGAAGTTTTTTGCCTCTTTCACGTTTTAATCTCACGTGGAAAGGTTCGAAACGATGCACATAAGGACGCACATCTGTCAAACAATCTTCGGGCTGCCCAGATCTTATGTCAAAAACCCAATACGTCTATTGACTGTCAAAGCTACGAGAAGATCTTCTCAAAAACACTTGTCAAGCGGACTCTAAATCTTCCTTTACTTTCGGTGTCTAAAAAGACTATTTTACCTATTATTCTTCTTTAAATTTTCAAAATGAAACTTCATAAAGTGACAACTTATTGAAAGTGAAAACTTCAAACAAAACTCGTTTCAATATTAGAAACGATGGACGAATTCTCAGACGTCCGTTGCAGTTTCTTCAAAGCATCATTTGGATCATCTGAAGCTCCCTCACCACTTTTGACGAGCATACGGAGGAAGATGCAACCGCAGTCTCCACACCTCTTTCACCGTCTGGTTTTCCTACAGCGGTACTTGCTGCAAAACTTGAGGTATGGTGTATAACTCGATCTGGGGATCTTTTTCTCCTATGGGCTTTGTTGCTGCCAACTTAATTCGGAATGTTCAACAATAGCCACTAGTAGATTCGATCAGCGTGGATTCTACAGGATTGCTACTCCCGGCTACAGAGGTCTCGCCATTACTTCTCAAGTTATCTAATACTTGATAAGCCTGGACTGACCACAACACCAAGGTTTTGGAGATTATTAGCCTTAACAAATGCTGCAGGCCTTGAGAAATGGGAGAAGTTCATTAGACCTGCACTGATATTAGGCTGTGGCCATGGTCTTGTGTGTCCTGGATCTTGCCTCTGCATCTTTGTGTTAGGCAAACCACCATTTGAAGTTGGGATGTCACTTGAATTCCCACACGAGTCTTTGTCGGCATTGTTGGTATTACTGTTAATTAAATCTGAAACACGAGGTCCCAGAGATGGAAGTGAAATCTGGCATTGCTACTGAGTCTAATAGGCTCAGGACTCCCTGGACACCCTTGGATGCATTCCCTGGTTGCTACTCTTCTTATCAATTGGGAAGCTATTATTCTAAGTGGAGAGTGCATTTAGATTGACAAGCCTT
The DNA here is from genome assembly GCF_000365185.1 of Nelumbo nucifera. The sequence continues at coordinate 1,068,541 of NW_010729152.1, forward strand.
CAGCGACTCTGTAAGCTCCAAACAACCTGAGAATATTTTCAATTGGGAATTACAAAATTAAACTCAAACCTCACATTCCAATCCACCAAATAAAAAATGGGAAATTGTTCATTGAGTTTTCAGCATCTCTTAAATTCATCACATTTTTTTTTCAAAATGTCTAAAACTCACCATGTCACTAACTTGACGTTAAACAGACTAACGGGTGTTAATATATTACCATTTTATCTTGTTTTCAATTTCTATAATTTTTTATATATTTTTTAATTTCTATGTTTTTATGTATTTTATATTTGAAAATATCTTTTTTTTTGAAAATTTTCCTTTCTTTAAACTATAGAAATTGAAAAACAAAATCAGAAAATAAAAATTGTAGAAAAAACACCAAAAATTTTAGAAAAACACAGAAATTGCAAATAAATAACAAAAACTACAGGAAAATTTGTAGATTGTAGAAAATAGAAAATTAAAAAAAAAACATTGGAAATTATAACAAAACACAAAAATGCAAAAAGAAACAAGAAAATTGAAAACTGAAAAAGACCATCTTGCCTCTGACTCGCCATTCAAGGGTAATTTGGTCATGGAAATTGTTATTTATGCTGACATGGACACCTCTGTTAAGAAGCATTAACGATGCACTAACAGAAGGTGAGTTTTGGAAGATAAAAACTTACTCACATGGTGAATTTTAGACATTTTGAAAAGTTATGGTGAATTTAAAAGAAATATTGGAAACCCATGATGAGTTTTAGACAATAATATTTAATCAAAACAAGCCTTCAGCAACTCTGTAAGCTCCCAAACAACCTGAACAAAGAACACCCCCCCCCCCCTCTTCCGCTTTCTACTCATTACAAAAGAACCCAATCAAACAAGTTCCACTGCTTTTTCATTGGAAAGCTAAACAAAAGGAAGCAAACCCATCTCGGAGAATAGTACCAATCTCACTCCCCACCAAAAAGAACTCAAGATTCAGGTCAATTATCCACCCGCTAAAAAAATCCCTTAAGAGAACCACCAAAAGTCAAAAATTTCAAGCTCTAAACAGATAGCTTTCTATTTTTATGACAACGAAGATATGAAATCGATGAAGCACTTCTTGAACAAACCCAAAAACACGTTAACTGAAGTACGATAAAATTCCAAAATTCGTACAATGTGCCTCCATTTTAAAATGGAGTTTCCTGTTCCACATACAACGAGAGAGAGAGAGAGAGAGGAGGTGAGAGAGTGAGCAGCGAGACTCATTAAATTGATTCGAGACAACGGCAAACCAGTGGCGACGGTCCGATCTGAGCTCCTTCAGATGACTACAGTTCTCTCTCTCCTCTTTCACTTCCCCTATTTTGCCACCACTGCTAAGAGTTGCAGCAGCGGATTTGATAACAACCTCTCTCTCATCCTCGTTCTCTCTTTCTTGTGGATTTGACAAAGTGTTTTCCTATCTCTGTTCTCTCTTTCTCGTGGGCATGGTTCAAAGTATCGGAAAGGCAATTTTAAGAGACGTATTAAGATACGCCTTGGATATGTATGCATATCGGAGAAAAACTAAGATATGCATAGATATACTTGGAAATACTATAAATACCTTAATAAATCATAAAAATACACCAGCTAGACCTCAATGAGGTGTATATACATTAAATTAATATATTTTAATGGTTTTATGAAGAAATATATTATAGTTAATTATTTCATTAAAAATCATATGCTTAACTATAATTCTTAAGTTTTAATGTTTTATGGGATGGGAAGAACCCAGCTCTCCTATCCAACCATAAAATATGCATTAGCACAACTTCTAAGTGAAAATATAATTAATAATGATTTATTATTTAAATAATTATTATTTATTATTTATTTTCAAAAAATATAAAAAATAAATAAACATTATATAATATAATTCAAAAAATAGTTATTAAAGAATAAATTTCAATTGCTTTGTAGATATGATAGATCATCAATATAATTATAATATATTCAACCATTGTGATCAAATGATAAAATATAATTAATTATTTTTTTTTTTTTAATTCTATAAATATAAAATAAAAAAAATAATTATTAAAGAAGAAATTTCAATTGGTCTCTGGATATGATAGATCATCTATAGAATTATAATATATTCAATTGTTGTGATCAAATGATAAAATATAATTAATTATTATTTATTTTTTTCTAAAAATATAAAAAATCAAAATATATTAAAGAAGAAATTTCAATTGCTCTATGGATATGATAGATAAATCCATAGATCTAAAACATATTTAGTCTTTGTAGGAAGAGAAAAAATTACATTTTCAATTTTTTTGTTAATTTACATTTACCCCAAATATCTTCATGAAATTTCCATAAATCTACTAATAACACAAAAAAAAATATGATTTCGAATGTAAGAAATGTAGATTGACATAACATCCAAGAAAAAAAAATTATAAAAAATTGAAAAAATTTACCTGTTTTTACCATATATTTTTTTTTTAATTTGAAAAATCTTCAAAAAGAATTAACTATTCAAACTTGTTTCATGTAATTTTTTTTTTCAAATCTAGCACTCTAGGAATGAGGTTTGGAGTTTTAGATGGGGGAAGAAGGCTTATTTCAGGGAAAAGAAGCTTACTTTTCCCCTTTATTTTTTTTTTCAGTTTTTGGTTGTATCTTTTACATCGATACGCTACCAATACGCCTCGATACACCCCCGGTACGCCCCAATACACCTCTGATACACCCCCGATTCGGGTCCGATACGCATGAAAAAAGATGATATGCACGATTTCTATGCGTATCCTGTATCTATTTTTAAAAGATACAATATGGCTCGTATCGGGCGTATCGTATTGAAATTTTAAACCTTACTCATGAGCTTGATTTCTTTGTCCCACGGTGGTTGGTCGGGTATCATTGCTTGTTTTTAGGTGCTTCGGCGATGGTGACCATTCTCTCTCCCAAATAATGGGTTCTAAAGGCTGGAATTTCACGAGATGCTCCATGGCTTATAGTGACTAAGAAAATGCGATCAATGGATGCACTAGAGAGAGAGAGACGAGCAGCCATGGGAAATACAGGTGTGCCATGTCTTAGGTGGTCCAGTTGGCTCAAAGGTTGTTGTGTGCACCAGTCTAGGAATGAATGTTTCCATATCGTTGAGTATATGAAAGGAGAGAGAGAGAGAGAGGTAGGAGGGGAGGATGATGGAAGGTTACCCACCGCTAGTTTGAGTAGAGAAGATGGTGATCTTCACTAGAAAGGATATTTTGGGTAAATCTATGATGCGAAAAAGATGTGGTATGGAAAAAAATTAAATCAAATAGGTGAAGCCACGTGTAAATGGCCTATGACTAAGACTTAACGGGAAGGGAATTGTGCGACAATTGTCAGAAACAATAGGGTTACTTTAAGACAATACTAAAACAGTAGGGGTATAGTTAGTCAATTTCCTAAACCTTAAGGGTAGTTTAAGAAATTTGCCCTAATTACTAGTGTCTCTCCCTCAGCCTTAGTTGGCGCATGGTATGATTTATACCGTATAAACAAGGTAATGTTCTGTAGTTCAGCAATTAGGGATCCACCACATTGGAGCCACAGTGGACTATGGCTAAGCCTTGAGTTGGGCGAGAGTTGGAATCCTCTATACACTAGTTCTACAACAAATACTAGGCAAATCTTAATAACACATGTCAAACTTACATGGTGTTTCATGATCGATCCAGTATCTTATGTTACTGTAGAGAGGAACTCATACTCTCAGTCTCCATTTGCTTTTTGGAAAGTTATTTATCCGGGTAAATGCACTTTTATCCAGAGAAGTATTTCCTAGGAAATGCTTACCTAGGTAAGTGCATTTACCCATATTCTTTTATTTCCCGGGTAAACAAGGCAATGACCATTTTATCCAAAAAAAGCCATTATTAAAAGGGGTAATTTTGAGCGTTGGCAACTTACCCCTGGGTAAGTAACACCCAAAAATTTACAAAGTACCATTTTAGCCATAAAAAACCATGATTAATGTTCAAACTACAAAGCATTAAGGCCCCGTTTGCTTTTTGGTAAGTTACTTACCCAGGTAAATGCAATTACCTAGGTAAGTTTTTCTTATGAAACACTTACCCGGGTAAATGCATTTATCCATGTTCTTTTATTTCTCATGTGAATAAGGCAATTGACCATTTTAGCCATAAAAATCCATTATTAAAAGGGTCGTTTTTGTGTCATTCAAGTGTTGGCAGCTTTCCCCCTAGGTGGGAAAGTTATTTACCCACCTAGGTTGTCATTGTAGAGAACTAAGAATGAATCAACAACCCAAACTTGTGGCAATGATACCCAGAAAAATAAACTTTCCCTAATCCCCACATACATGGGATTCTTGGTCAATGAGAACCAAAATCCCATTGACCAACTTTGCCCCTTCTCAAAATCCAAAAAAAAAAGACGCCCCCTTGGTTTAACATGTGACAAGTAAAGAAGGTTTAACATGTGTACATCTGCCCCAGTTCCTAATTAAGCTCGTTCTTCATAAGTAATTTCTAGAAGAAAGAGTAACATTTTCTAGCTTTAATTTTGAAATGAAAGAAGATAAACAATGTAGTAGTAGAGCACATACTTTTGAAGAGATAAGCTTTTACCCAAATGCTGGATAATAAGCATATTATCCAGAAAATCACATTATCCCATATTATTCCACCGCCAGACTGTTGGCGGCCTCCATGATTTAAGTATCAGCTACACCATCTCTTCAGAGTTCAGACCAAATACAAATGCTTTGATGATACCTTAGATAACTTAGGCTTGATTACAATACTAATTACATATTCTGCACGTTTTAGTTTCACTTTAGTTTTACTTATCATAGCTCATGCATCACGAAGGTCCCCCAATTGGAAAATTTTAAAATGTGTTTTGAAGATTTATATGAATTTCATCAACATATCCGTGTATCATAATTTTCTTACCATATCCACAAGGTTCAAAGTATCGTTACATATCGGCCCGTATCGGTCGATATGTATCGTTCTGAAACCCTTCCGATACACCCACTGTGGGTGTATCGGAGGTCTGACCGGTTCAGGGGATGGAGGGGTCCTAGACCGGCTCCCCTGAACCAGTTTTGAACCTTGCATATCCATACATTTAAGTATATCTCAATACATTTTTATGCAATACCAATGCTACCAAAAAGACGTAGTCCAGAGGAACTTCGACCAATCAAAGCACCCCATCATAATCGAACCCTATTTTTTTAACCGTGATCAAGGTTCATACGCCCCTACTGGCGTATTGGGCAATATCAATACCTTTGTTTTACTTTTTTTTTATTTTTTATTTTTCAAAACCGGTTCAGGGAGCCAATTTAAACACCTTGAACCTTGACCATGATTGTACATTATCCATGTGAATGGAGGGAGGAATTAGAATAAAGCTGCCCAAACATCAACCACTATTTTCTTTGTGAAAAGATCACGATCATTCTGAATTTTTTAGCCGAAGAAACACTTGGTCCATGCACCGGCTCCCATGAGGATTTGGGTGGTTTGTAACTTCATGATTGTTCAGGTTGGAATCGGAACCGGAATCAAAATCCACTGGGGAATCAAAATGACCTATTCTTCCAGCCTGATTGATTTAGACGGAAGAATAAGAATCAACTGGAATGGATTCTCATTCACAAGTGGGGAAGTAGTGACCAATCGGAATTGTCGATTCCACCCAACCAAATAATCGACAATTCCGATTCCAATTCCAGACCACCCCTATTACCATGAACCAAACAAACCCCAAGACTTGGCAGATATAGAGAAAAGAAAATGACTCTTCAAAGACGTTAACCGCGTGAAATTAGAGAAATGTTAACTTGGGATATCTTAAAAGAAAGTAATGAAACCATGTGCCGTGTGCAAATAATACTTTGGACAAACAAGTATCAACATAACAAAATCCAACACTCTGGATCAATAAACCATTCTAAAGATTCTTCTCTCGACCTAGCAAATGTATAGAATTATGAAAATCCACTAACTTCGAACAGCAGAGAATTGAAATACGAGAACAAATAGTCTGCAGACACTTGCATTTTCTATAACTCCATCTTCAAGATAATCGCTCAAATGCAGTCAGCTATCTTCATAGTAGGAAAGATTATTCAACCCTAGAGCCGGCCACAGAAGAACAAATAGTTAGAAGCCCGATAAGAAGTATGTCTAAAGCATGATGGTATTCAGCACCAAACCCCAAAGAATTACCGCATACATCATTACATAGCTATTGGATCAACACAAATCCTAGCGCAACATAAGCACACCATGCCATAGCAATGAAAACAGCTTACAGCCCAAACATAGGTATTAATAGGAAACAAGTATAGACAGCTATTAATAACTCCTAATAGAAGAATGATATACATTCATATGTATTACAGAAAACAGCGATGTAACAAAACAAAAAAATAAAGATTGTGGATGATACTCCAAAAATTTTGGAAGTTTCATTGTCTATAAAGTTGAGTACCAGCCTGATCAATCCAGAATACCAATCTACCAAAAATATCTGGATTGACCATTTCATTGAACACATCAGCCCAAGCTCTACAATGAAGAGACTTTTTAGGAACCTAGAGGTCTATATCCCAGAATCTAGAGTTGCTGAGTTTGGTAGGGACCTAGGGTCGCTGGTCAAGCATATCAAAGTGTCCAACTGTAACATTTGTTTTAAAATAAGATATTTGTTAGATACTAAATACTTACTTCATAAGCCTCTGTATGTACACGTAGCCAGATCTTTGCTTTTACTCACCATTGATGATCACAGCGAGATTACTATCACAGGTCACCTGCAGTAAATAGCCTGGTCTATGTGTGGAGGAATTTGCTTTATTTCTGTACCAAGCTCTTGCTCAATCCTATACCTGTTGAAAAGCAAGTTAAATGAGCAGAGTGAAAATAAAGGATTCATCTGTTTAGTAAAATCCAAAAAATAAGAGAATCAATATACATACAAATTAAAGCGGTCTTCATAGGTAATCAGATTAACAGCCAGCCCAAGGTGTCCAAACCTACCTGATCGACCAACCTGAATAAGTAAAATTCATCAGCAAAGCCAATATATGGCCAATGGACAAAATACCAGACAAATAATTTTACATACCCTGTGAAGATATGTCTCTGAGTTCTTTGGGAAATCAAAGTTTATAACAACATTGACTGCTTGAATATCTATCCCCCTCGTAAACAAATCTGCCAAAATAAAGTTTAAGATTTGCATCTGCAATACAATTTACTTTATATATTTTCTGATTTTATATCCAAACAATGATAAATAAAAGTAAAACATTTTGGAGTCCAGGAGCTCCAGAAATTGAAGGCTAAATCATCATGGAAGCGAATGTCTTTTTGACCCCAATTAATTTGGGAAGAAAGTGATCATCATAAAATTGCATTATTCCCAATGGATGACAGAAAAAAAGAGGTTTAAACAAACAACTAAAGCAGAGTTCGTCATGACCTTCAATATAAATGATAAAAAAGATTAGAGAATTCAACTAAAGGCCAGTTCAATTTTTGGATTTTGGAGAGGGTGGAAAGTTGGTCAATGGGATTTTGGTTCCCATTGACCACGATACCCATGCTCTTTTTTCAGTTTTATGTGAGGTCCATGGAAAATTTATTTTCCATGGGTATCACTTACCCAGGTAATTAATACCCATCTCCCAGTCCCAGGGTGGTTAAGTAACTTTCCCAACTGGGGGGAAAGTTGCCAACACTTGAATGGGACAAAATTGCCCCATTTAATAATGGCTTTTTATGGCTAAAACAGTCGTTGCCTTATTTACCTAGGAAATAAAAGAACATGGGTAAATGCACTTATCCGAGTATGATGACTGGAGCAAGGGAAAGAGTGGATCAAGAACTTTTTATGTCCCAATTATTCACTCTCTTCGGACTAACTAAACTCAGCATCAATTCCAACTACTTGGGATCGGCTACATGTTTCCAGACCCACCATTCTGATCTATCAAGAGCCAGGATTTTTGCCAAATTGCAAGTCTTCAAATCATCTCTTACCGCTTCAACTTCTTTAGTCTACATGAATCCCACCTAAACATTCCACTCTATTCAGGATCCATGACCATAGGGTTTGACAAAATTTTTAATGCCAACAGCCAACCTAACCCAACCCTCCTGTAGAAGGCTTGGGATCAGTGGTGTATTGGGAACCATGGCCTATCACAAGCCCGTGGCCCTATGCCCTTATTACTCATACTTACCTAAGAACAAGAAGCAAGGAGCTCCAGCTCATGTGCATCGGATAACCAGTCAATTGGTCCCCTCCACTTGAGAGAATGAGGAATCATTGCATTGAGCCCTCTACATCAGGTTTGGAACAAGATACAACGACTGATAAAATGCTTTCAAAACTACGTACAGGGACAGTTCATGATTATCAAATAGAATTTTTGAAGCTCGGTACTAGATTCTATGGTTGGCCGGAGAAGGCTCTGGTGGGATGCTGCATTGGGGGGTTGAGGAAAGACATCCGATTAGAAGTTAAGGTTTTGCAACCCATGTCTTCAACAACAACAGGATTGGCTTAGGGGTGGCAATTTTCCCCATCCCTGACGAGTACCTGGGTTCCCCGACCTAACAAGGTCGGGTATGGGGGGTACTTTGGCGGGATCGAGGTCAAAATCCCCGATCGGGTTCGGGGACGGGGATGGGGAATGCAATCCCCGCCCCGCCCCGATCCCGATTAATATATATATATATATAATATAATATAATATAACA
>NW_010729152.1:1086130-1102312 GCF_000365185.1 Nelumbo nucifera
CACTGCTTAAGACATACTTCTCCTCAATATGTGCCTCCAAATGTATGCCTCCCACACCTTTTAAAACACTGCTTAAGACATACTTCTCCTCAATAACCTTTCTCCACAAACCATTTGGCTAAGTACAAAACCTCCAGAACCACCTTCCCAACAAAACAAGATTGAACATCTTAGCCTTTCCGATTCCAAGTCCGCCCTGGCTTAAATGTATGCACACCTACTCCCAATTGACTAGGTGATACTTGTTTGAGTTCTTCCAATCAGCCCGAAGGGAATTTCCCATTTTCTCCTCAATTTTGTCAGTCGTCAAAAAGAACTAAGATGGATAAGAACTAGGCTGGAAGGCTAGCCAAGACACTTTTGATTAAAGTCACCTTACCTCCTTTGGACAAGGTAATGAGCCTTCCAGGAAGCCAGTTTTGAGTCTAATATTTCAAGAACAGGATCCCACAAAGATATGGTAATGCACTTTGCACTGAGAGGAAGACCCAAATATTTGGAAGGGAGTCTTCCCCTACTGCCATCATTTCACTTTTAGAAAGGTTAACCTTTAGACACAACACCACCTCAAACCAGAAAAGCAGGTGTTTCAAGTTACTTGTTCCACCTTGGCATCACAAGAAAATAGTGTATCATCTGCCAATTGCAAGAGAGGCACCTTCAGCCCACTGTTGTTGACCTCAAAACCTTCTAAGTAACCTGAATCTGATGATCTTTCTTTCCACCATCATCCTACTCAAGCCTTCCATTACAATGAGGAAGAGTAAAGGAGACAAAGGATCACCTTATCTTAACCCTCTTGAAAGTTTGAATTGTCCTTTCACTGAGCCATTAATCAAGATTGAAACACTGGGTGTCATAATGCAAACTTTCATCCAATTCCTCCACTTAGACCCAAAATGCATTCATGCCAACATATTGTCTAGAAAGGCCCAATTCACATGGTCATAGGCATTTTCTAGATCAATTTTACAAACCCGACCTCTCTTTCCGCTTCTTCAATCAGTGATTTCATTTGCAATTAGAACTCCATCATGTATATGTTTATTGTGGACAAAAGCTCCTTGGTAATCAGAGATAAGAGAGTCCATTACTACACTTAGTCTTAACGCCAAAATCTTGGCCAATATCTTATAGGACAAAAGTCCTTCAACTTTGTTGCCCCACTTTTTTTGGAAATTAAAGAGATGAAAGAAAAATTCAGGCTTCTCTCCAACGTTGCTGAGCTCTGACACTCTTCCAGGACCTTGAGCAAATCTGACTTTATTAAACCCCAAAATTTCTTGTAGAATAAAATTGTGGAGCCATCCAGACCAGGTGCCTTCTCCCCTTCCATTTCACGGTTAGTAGCTTCTCCCCTTCCATTTCATCAATATCCTTCTTGACCTCCTCCTCTGAAAAAGGCTTTTCTAGCTCAGCTGCCTGTTGTTCCATTAGCATTGCAGAGTTAAAGCCATCTAACTTGGGTCTTAAATGACAAGGATCCTCATACGATTGATTGCCTGTAGAAGGTCAGAATGGCTCTCCCAATCTCTCTCTCATCTCCTACCAGCCTCCCCTCAACCTGAAACTTCTTATTGGAATTAATCCTTCCTCTAGCATTAGCTATTTTATGAAAAAAAAAAGTGTTGTTATCCCCAAATTCTAACCAAGTGGCTCTTGACTTTTGCCACCATCTCACCTCTTCTTGAAACACTAGAGAGACATTCTTTCTTTGCCATCACCCTCTTTCTTTGAGATCATTCTTCTAAACCCAAGCTTTAACCAAGTGGATCTTGACTTTTGCTGCCATCTCACCTCTTCCGAGATCACCTTCTTCTGAGATCATCATCCAGTCCAGATCTTCACCTTCCTCCCTTGAGTGCAAATCTGTAATAATCTTTAAACACTCCTTCCTCTTCTTGTCTTTTGAAGATCTTTCTTTTTGCCATTCTTTTATTTTTCCTTTTAACCATTTGAGATTTTGCTGGAAACGTGACTAGGAAACCCTGTAAAAGAAGTTTCAGCCCACCACTTCTATATATTATCTAATTCTTCTAAACCAAGTCAACAGTGCTCCAGCCGGAACGAGTACACCCCAAAACTTGTACCCCTTGTGTCCAACAAGATTGGGATGTGATCTGACATCACTCTTTGCAAAATAATAAACCTATCCAACCTTACTAGAGAAGGGAATTCCTGATTTCTGGTCCAGGTAAACTTGGTTCTAGCTAGGAGCAGATCCTGCAACTCCCGCCTTTGTAGAAAATCTGTGAACACCTCATCCCCCTGTTAATTCTTCTGCAGCTCTTCTTATCATCAGGTCTCAGGATCAAGTTGGGATCTGCTGACCACGACACATTGCTGGCCACAAGCATCCTGGCGCACATCAGGAATATTGGTTGTACTTTAAAACACTGATATTCATGATGAATAGCTGGATGCGCGTGGCCAGCAATTGTCATGGTCAGCAGACCCGGACTCCTCAGGATCGCAGTGAAATCACCACCTAAAACCCAAGATCCACACAACTTTCTTCTCACTCTACCCAGCTCCTCCCAGAATTCTTCTTTTAGGCTCAAGTCTAAAGGTCAATACACCCATGAAATAACCACCATTATATTATTAACCAAGCATAAGAGCCTCACCGAAATAGAGAAAACCCCCAATTCTTTGTCCAACAATCTAAAAGCATCACTATTCCAAATCACAACAACTCCTCCTATGATATTATTGGCTGGAATCGCAACCCCAGTGTTTTAAAAGTGTAAGGGGCAATGTACGCCTGAGGTGCAAGGGAAGGCACACACCTTTTTGAAGCAAGGTACAAAAATACAAAAAAAAAATGCCAAAAAAATCAAAACAAAAGTCAGAAAAATAAAAAAATGCCAAAAAATTCAAAAAATATTAAACATAATATTTATAAAAAATATAAACTTAAATTTTAAAATAAATGTTTTAAAAAATCTATTATCTAAAATTAAAGTACATAAACATAACATATAAAACATATACACATGAAAATTTAATAACAAAATCAAACATATAAAACATTTTCAAGCATGTAAAACCCACAATCTCTTTTTTTTCCTCAATTGCATTACTTCAAGTAGCTAATGTCATGTAAAACATATTGCATTCCAAATTCTACAAGCCACCTTTGTACCAAGCCCCTCGAGGCAAGCCCAAACAAGTCCATGTTAGGGTTTTAAATTCTTAATTTGTCACACAAATAAATGTTTTATAATTTAAGAAATCTAGTGCAGACCTATCCCTCCTAAAGTATAAGCTTTGTGTTGGGAAGTGCTCCTTGGGAAGATAACACCTGTGACTTGCTACAAAAAAACAGAAGGCCAAATAAATGCCTATCTCCTCATGTGTGTATCCTTTGCAAGGAAGTTGTGAGACCCTTCCTCATTTACTGTTCACCTGCCCTTTTGTGTCATGCGTTTGGAAATATGTCTGTTCTCTCTTTGGTTGCAAATAGGAACCACCACAGGATGTGGTAGCCTTATTCAACTCCAATTTCTTAAGGCAACAAAAGAAAGAGGAAGAGTTACGTGAGGACAGCCAGAGCAGTATTGATTTGGTCTATTTGGGAGGAAAGAAATCAAAGAATCTTTAATGAGAAGTAAATCAAAGGAGGAGCTGTTTGAAGTTGTAACAGTAAGAACAGCACATTGGGTAGAACTTTGGATCCCTTTAGAGAATTCTAAACAAATGACATAATAAGGTCCTGGACTGAAGTAACTCAAACAGCTAGACCTGCAGAAAGAGTAAAATTGGTTTGGAAACCTCCATCTTCTAACAAACTAAAGCTGAACTTTGAATGTAGCTTGTTGGGTAATCCAGGAAGGGCAGGAATAGGTGTTTTTAGAAACCACCAAGGAGTGGTGGAGGCCTTGTTTTCAGGACCAATAGGCTTTGGAGATTCAGTCCAGGCTGAAGTTATGGCTCTCTTACATGGATTGAGACTTGCTGTACAAATTGGAGTAAGGGAATTGAAAATTGAAGGAGAGTTTCAGTCATCTCTTGGTCCAAGAATTTCAGTTCAGCTCCTTGGAAATACAAACATGCTTTTAGGGAAATTGACACCCTAGCAAAGAGATTCAACTCTACTTTTGGCTGGATAAGAAGGATTACAAACGGATTGGAAGATATTTTGGCAATTTAAGGAGTTCATAGACCTAGTTTGTTTTGGGCAAAGCTGTAAACTGATGTACTTTGGGTTGCTGGGAACTTGTTAGCTTTTTTGGGACTTCTTTGTAACAATGGCTTGAAAGTTTCTTGGGGATGACATCCCTGTCATCAAATTGTACTATCTTCCTTAATTAACTCAAATAAATAAGTTATCTTTGGCTGATAAAAAAAATGATTTTATAATTTTAATTGCCTTTTAAGAAGATATTTTATTAGGATGAATGAATAATGAATAATGATTATACCCCGTCCTTGTTCACTCGCTGTGCTAACCCCCCCCTATTCTCAAATGTTGTTTATTATTCATCCTAATAGAATATCTTCTTAAAAGGCAATTAAAATTATAAAATCATTATTTTTAAGTGAGAATTTAGAATTTAATACGCTAACATGGACTTCTTTGGGATTACGTTGAGGTCCAGGGGCTATGCCCCTGGCCCAGCCACTAGGTTCAAAAAAACAAAAAAGAAAAAGCATAAAATTTTAAAAAAGGGGCACGCCTGGGCTGAGGCACTAGGCGCATCAGGCACACACCTAGGTGCACCAGGCGTGCGCCTTTTGAAAGTGTTGCACCTAGGACCTAGGCAAGGCCCAAACCTAGGCAAGGCGCATACCCTAAAATGTGCCTTGCTTGTGCGCCTAGGCACACCTTTTAAAATACCGTGCAACCCAACAAGGATCGAAACCCCAAATACTCCTCACCACCTTGTTATTAAAATTTTGTAGCTTTGTTTCTTGCAATAGAAAAACGATAGGTGGTTTTCTTTTCTTCATGAAACCACCTACCATCATTCTTCTCCTTCCTAAGCAAAGCCCTCAAATATTCCACAATAGAATTTTTAGGCTCTCCATTGATCTACCCACAAGAGTTTTTGCCGACACAACTCATCGTGCCTACCCCATCATTCAATTCCCAGGCGAGTCTCAAAAGTTCCTTGGACTCCTTTCTCAACTTTTTAGCTTTCTCCAGGAGTGCCTTGTTCTCTATTGCAACGAGCAAGGCCTTTGTTTCCTCCTCATAACCCTTGAACGATACCCCCATGAACTCACCGAAGCTCAGAAATATGGACAAAACCGCAACCCAACACTTTATTTTCCTCCCTTAAATTCACCTGCCTGAACTGAGGTTGCAACAACAGTACCTCCATGCCCTTTTCTAGTTCGATTACAGCCAAGGCTTCTAGGCTTGGGGAGGCACCCTCCTGAATAAAAGATTCAATTGCATCTACACCCATAGATTCCCCCTTGCTCTGTTGAGGCTCATTACTACTTTATTGCTCTTGTAAAACACTGCCTTTCTTGTACTGTGTAGTTAGGCACTAGACTCTTAGTGAACAAATTCCTTCCTCCTTGAGGATTAGGGGGATAAACTATTGTTGGTGTGCTCGCTTCCCCCCATTTCATTTTCATTCATCAGAGAGCACCGACTTGAACCTTTTCCATCAACTCTTACATCTTCCTAATCCGACAATGAGGAGTCATCATGGACCTCAATCTGGGATAGTTTTTTTCCTATTCCATTAGGCCTCAAGAGTATCAGTGCCTTCCCCATTGACAGCTTCCTTGGCTGCCTCCTTGCTCAACACCCCTACCCACTTCCAGAGCGCTTTGTTCCAAACAACGTAAGACAGCTGCCATTGTTTCCTTGATTTCCCGTACGTTGCCGGAGATGTGGTGTAGCTTGAGCTCCACCTGATCGACCCTCACCTCCATGGATGTGGCTCTCATATTTAGCATCCAAGCTCTGATACCAAACTGTTTAGGAATCTACCTAACTCAGGGTTCTTTCAAGGGAACCGACCTCCAGAGTAAGAGAGAGAGAGAGAGAGAGAGATGAACTGAACAAATTCTTTCCTGCCTCTTGCCTCTTCCTTCTACTCTTTTATTTTGCAATCTGGTTTGTTACAATTCAGTCATATCTTCTGTTACAATGTTTTTACATCATTCTGTTATAATGCTGATATGTACCTCTCCTCTTATACACCTCATGCACTGATTGCCTGTCCTCACACATAGAGGCCTGGCTTCCCCTGTTCTAACAGACCTGCTGAGGATTCCAAAAACACCATTGAGCCATTGTGACCTGTATGGGTTCTACAAACCCAGATAGGTCTAGCAAGTTTTTGGTAAATCAAATTATTAGTAAAAGACAACATTGGAATTCTTCGCACTTACAAGGTTCCATATATTTTCTAATATTTACATATATGATCTGACAACACAAAACACTAAGAACAATTACTTATCATCTATAATATTTTGCAACTCAATTGACTACTATTGTTTTTTATATTTATTAAACAAGGTTCCATATATTTTCTAATAATTACATATATGATCTGACAACACAAAACACTAAGAACAATTACTTATCATCTATAATATTTTGCAACTCAACTGACTACTATTGTTTTTTAAATTTATTAAATAAAAACCATACAATATGTGTTTTCTAATGATCACGGTAAGGTTCAATTCAGTGCCTAAAGTCCCAAGTAACTAGTAAAACACATCCTGACAAAAGTAGGCAAGCAGTAAAAACATACCCGTACAAACAAGATTTCGGCAAGCACCATTTCGAAAATCATGAAATACTCGATTACGATGATCTTGCAACATTTTGGCATGAATGTAGAAGCATGAATAACCAAGCTCTGTTATTTTCTTTGCCAACAGTTCCACCCGATTCACCGAATTGCAGAATATGATTGACTGGTTAATTTGAAGCTGGAAATAGGGGAAAACATTAAGCATATACTACATAAATAGGAGAAAGAAAACAGCAGTTAAGGAGAAGCATCAGTTCAAAACAAACCTTAGAGAAAAGAGTGTTTAGACAATGGACCTTCTGCCTTTCTTCAACAAAAGCATAATATTGTGTTATACCCTTTAGGGTAAGTTCATCCATGAGATTAATAATGTAAGGCTTGTGCAAATATCTTTCTTTGAAATCCTTCACAGTCACTGGAAATGTTGCAGAAAACATCAAAATTTGTCGATTTTCTGGCAGAAAACGAATTAGCTGATCCACTGATGGTTGAAATTCAGGAGACAAAAGCTTGTCTGCCTGGAAAAGAAAATATGAGAAAACAGAATGAGACTACTTAGTTTTAGCGGTTAAAACAAAATAAGTGAATATGAAGGGGAAAACAAAGAGTAGACAACCTAAAGAGTACAGACTCGAGCCCCAATACAAAAACAGAATACGATAGTTAAAGGTCTCTAGGAGAAAGAAGCCCGACATTTTTAAAAGCCTATACAGTACTATTTAAATAGAGTTTTAGCGATTTTAAGAATACCCATTAACTTATGTCATATTTTCGAAAGGATTTTATTCCCAGACTCAATTAATTAATTAAGTTTGTTTTATCCGATTAGTTTCTATTTGTTAGTGAATACTGAGAGAAATATACCAGACTCTTGTGAACAAAAAAAAAAAAATCAGAAATATAGAGAAAGAAGCTAAAGGAATAAGAAAAAAGAAAAAGCAAGGAGAGGCAAAACTAAGAACCAAAACCTACGAACCCCAAAGACCAAGATAAGACAGCATATCCTCCTTGTTCAAAAGAACCCACTGTTATTTCTAAAAACACGAAAAAAAAAAGTTGTCAAAGTGTTAAGTCAGCCAACTAGTCAATTGAAGACCAAAATAACTGCATCACTAACTATTCAGTTATTACTCATGATGCAGTAAAGGGGTGTCATGGCAGTTTCAGAATGAGCTTAGGCACTTTAGATGGTTCTCTAAAGGCATGATCATTCAAATTAGATGGCTTTAAGAGATCAGGTAATAGTTTGGCGGATGGTTTGGCTAAACAAGGAGTTCACAAACAGCAAATGTATTGGGCACAGTTGTAATAGCATGGTTGGTGTGCAGGTTTTGTAATGGGTCTTTTCAGTTTTCACAACCTCTTGTTGTAACTTTTTTTCTCATTTAATGAGTGAATTTTTTCCTGTGTTGCTGATCCAAATAATAATAATAATAATAATAATAAAATAATGATGATGATGATGATGATGATGATGATGATAATGATAATGATGATGATGATGACTAAGCATCAACTAGGTCAACAAGTCAAATAATGACTGGACAAGTTGACTATAAAGCTACTTTAACTTTAATTCGTGTATATATCTAGTTATTTAAAATAATATCTCTACTTAATATTTTTGTAATGGGTCTTTTCAATTTTCACAACCTCTTGTTGTAACTTTTTCCTCATTTTAATTAATGAATTCTTTTCTGATTTGCTGATCCAAATAAATAAATAACAACTAAGCATCAACTAGGTCAACTAGTCAATTAATGACCAGGTAAGTGACCATAAAGCTACTTCAATTTTTTATTTGTGTATATCTCTAGTTATTTAAAATAATACATCTTTTGTTGTTTATATACATGATATTGCTTCAAGCATTTTTCATGGTTGCAATCCAATTTTCTTGGGAGAGATTGCACCTTACAACTCCTGCTTCTTAGTAACTTTCCAGTCTCTCTTTAATGAAATCTTTCTTTTATCCATCAAAAAAATATATTGTTACAGTCTATCTTACAACTCTGTATCCCAGCCTATCCAGCCTATCTTTTTTATGTTCATAAACCAAAGAATGTAAACTAAGGGGGTGTTAGGCAACATGGTTGGTAGTTGTTTTTGTTTTGAATAACAAAACCAACCATGTTTCTGAAGACCTCCTAAATGTTCAGTACCATTCTTTTATTACATATTTGCAATCTATATTAATTTATTTATGGGATAGCATCAATATATTAAATTTAGAACATAACTTTTCTGGGTTAACCAGTCCCTAGGCACTAATTAGACTAGAAAGGCCAAATTAACTAGTCATTGCAGTACCACACTAGAACAACAACCAACCAGACTTCCGCTACTGATCAAAATGCGCCATCCCTATGTGCCTAGGCTTCCGCTACTGATCAAAAAAATGAAAAAGGCCTCCAGACCACAACTTGTGACAATCAAAAACACATGACACCAATTCAAAGCCATAACCACTAAAGAGAAGATGGTCTTGGGGTCAAGGGAAAAATCTAATGCATTTTTTTTGTCGACAAATCTAATGGATTTGAAAGGACATCATCGATGTAATTAACCAGCTACCTAGTTGAAGGGATGGAAAATCCATCATATGGATGGCCGAACCCTGTAGGAAGGTTGGGTGAAATTTCAAAAATTTCTTTTTCTCCCATCCGTAAATCGTATTCCCTAATTTAGAAAACTGCATTTTCAAGGTTCGTTCTTGAATCCAAAACCGGAACAGATCTGAAACCAAAGGGAAATGAGGGATATACCTTATATGAAGTAAGAGTAACTCCCAACGCAGGTGTTCACGCCCAAAGAGAAGACCAAAACCCACCTCCACTGAAGATGACACAGTGTATAGTGAGGCAGGATCAGCAGGATAGTTCTTTAGCAAGAACCTGAATTCTTCAGCAAGAATCGAGCAAGGGTTGGTGAGCACGACTTCAGATTGTTTCTTCGAAGAAACAATATCAAGAACCTTTCTTGATTAGATCCATGAGTGGAGATCGAACTGGGTAGGGGCGGCAAGAAGTGGGGAAGAATTCTGCAATTTGCTGTTGGGTGCTAAATCTGAAGAATTCGCCCCCTATTTATAGCCTTATTTGGATCAGCCTCCTAATCTAATTAGGAAAGAGTTTCCTAATCCAAATCTTATATTTGGATCTGGACTCTTAAATGGATAAGATTTATCTTATCCCTCAGCTAATCCTAATCAGTTTAAAATTGAATTCGCCCCCTTTTAATTAACTAACTTAAGCCCAGTTCGAATTGGGCCTTAGGCCCATTAAGCTTATGTGCTCACTTACTCTTTAATCTGCTGCCAACTTAGCTCTCTTTGTATGGCGTGGGACCCTAACATTGATCTACACATCAACCACATGGGTTCAGCCCATCCTCTATTACAAAGCCTGACTGAATTCACTGTAGGAGACAATGAATCCCTAAGCCCATCACCATGGGCTCTTTATGGGCCCAACGTTTACACTAAATGGTTCTTGGATCCAGCCACCTTATGAAAACTCAAGAACTGTGGGCAGATGGAAGATTAGCCCATCAAGTATTACCCTCAATGGTCTTACACTTAACCTCTCAGCCCTTAATGATCAAACACTACCCGACAAGAAAGGACCTCTCCCTCAGCTGCAAGGTGCAATGTTGCACTCTCTACTCACATGGATCCCGGAAATTAAAACATTTTGCTAACATTTTGAAATCATAATTTATATGTGTATCTCTATATAAATATATTTTGCAAAAACAAATCTCAATGTTTGAAATCAATTGCCAGCAGTTTAGGTTTCCATCAGAGAGAATGCATTACCCAATCATTCACTTTGTCCGACAAAGGGGCTGATTCTATCACTACGATCACCCACTCAGGTGAATTCTCAAACTGTCCCAACATACCCAGGTTTTGACGCCCTCTAAGGATCTCACTGATTGGCATATCAAAGATAGCCCAATCCGACACTTAGTGCAGTACCATAATCGAGTCTAGGGGTCAGGTGTAGCTTTCCAGTTTTGCCCATCTATCTCCAAGGTCCAGGGCAATACTGGAAATTGGTCCGGTTCAGGGTTTCAAGAAAACCCACACTGCATGTACCTTAGGTCTCACCCTGACAGCTGAGACAAGCCACCCCAACCAACTTGGTGGCACATCAGTGTCAGCCTTGGCAAGAAAGACCTCCCCAAATCTATCCAACGGTTGTGAAGATTCTAAACTAACACGAGTCTCATAAGTGTCCAGTTTATGGGTAAAAACACAGAAGCACACCACAATGACATGAACCAATTATGTACTTTATTCATTTACAATAAATGTGAAAAGATACATCAATCTGATTGGAGTTAAGGGCATAACTGTCCAACAGCTCCCACTTCCACTTAGGTCCAATCGGGTACAAGTTGAAGTCCCATACTTTACACGTGTTTCTCAAGCACTTTCTGTGTAAGCGGCTTAGTCAACGGGTCTGCTACATTCTCTCTTAACGCTACTTTCTGAATCAAGACGTCCCATCTTCCAACTATCTCCCGCAGTACATGGTACTTCCTCTCGATGTGCTTCGACTTCGAGTTGGCTCGTGGCTCCTTAGCCTGAGCTATAGCTCCATTGTTGTCACACAACAGTGAAATGGGTGATGTGCTAGACAGAACTACTCCTAATTCCTAAATGAATTTCTTCATCCAGACGACTTCATTAGCAATTTCACTTGCGGCAATGTATTTGACTTCAGTTGTGGAATCTTCGGTGGAACCTCGTTTGCTACTTTTCCAACTAACTACACAGGCCCCCATCGTAAAGATGTACCCAGATGTAGACTTTCTATCATCTGGATCTGACTGGAAATTGGCATTAGTATACCCTTGGATCTGTAGTAAACTACCATCGAATACCAGACAAAACTCTTTTGTCCTTCGAAGGTATTCAATATGCTCTTCATAGTTGTCCAGTGTTCCTGACCTAGGTTAGATTGGTATCTACTTACCACACTCACTGCCTGGGCAATGTCAGGACGAGTGCACAGTATGGCATACATGATGCTCCCTATAGCTGAGGCATATAGGGAATCTCCTTCATGCCCTCAATCTCCTTGGGAGTCTTGGAAGACATACCCTTGGAGAGAGCGACTCCGTGCCTGAAAGGAACATTTCCTTTCTTGGAGTTCTCCATATAGTATCTCTTGACAATCTAATCAATGTAATTAGATTGGGATAATCCAATTATCCTCTTTGATCTATCTCTATAGAGTCAAAGTCCCAAGATATAGGTGGTTTCTCCAAGATCTTTCCCGGAGAATTGTTGTGAAAGCCACACTTTCACCGTTAGTTAACATTCATACATCATTCCCAATGAGTAGAATGTCATCTACATACAGAACCAAGAACGTAACCTTATCCCCACTGGTCTTACTATAAACACAAGGCTCATCCGGATTCTGCTCAAAGTCAAACTGTTTGCAGTAGAGTCAAACCGGATGTTCCAACTCCTAGAAGCCTGCTTCAGTCCATATATGGATCGGTTAAGTTTGCATACCATGTGTTCCTAACCTGCAATAATGAATCATTGTGGTTGCTAATAAGATCTCCATTCAGGAACGCGGTTTTGACATCCATTTGCCAAATCTCGTAGTTATGGTATGCTTCTACAACTAGTAGGATCCTAATAGAATTTAGCATAGCCACCAGCGAAAAGGTCTCCTCATAGTCGATTCCCTCTTTCTAAGTGTACCCTTTCGCCACAAGACGAGCTTTAAGGTCTCAATATTTCCATCTGGGCCCTTCTTCCTCTTGTAAATCCACTTGCAACCAATTGCTTTCACCCCAGAGGGTGGGTTTACAAGAGTCCAGACCTTGTTGGTCTCCATCGAGTCCATCTCGACTTTCATGGCATCTACCCACTTCAAAGAATCTATGTCCAATATAGCTTCCGCATAAGTCGCTTGGTCAAAGTCGTAACGAACTGGAGGCCTGGATACTCGGGTAGACCTTCTAGGTTGAGTGTCTGGAGCATGTGGAACATCTCCCACTACTCTTGGGCGCTCCTCATCAAGAACAACTTCTTGCTAAAGATTCTCAAGGATGTAATCTTCTTTTAAAAAATAGGCATTTCGACTACAAAACACCTTTTGTTCTTTTGAATCATAAAATAGGTAACCTACAGAGCCTTTTAGATAACCTACAAATAGGCAACGACTGGTCTTAGATTCCAATCTGCCTGCACTTGTTCTTTTAACGTGTGCAGAACGATCCGAAATTTTCAAGTGTTCACACTTAGTTTCTTACCGGTCCAAAGCTCATAGGGAGTCTTCGAAACGGATTTGGTTGGAACCCGATTCGGCACATAAATCGCAGTTTCCAATGCATATCCCCAAAAGGATGTAGGTAATTTTGAGTAGATGAAAAGTGATCGGACCATGTCCAATAGCGTCTTGTTCCTCTTGTCCGACACGCCGTTTAACTGTGTAGCGGGAGAGGCTAATTGTGATACTATCCCATTGTCCTTTAAGTAGTCCCTGAATTCGTCAGAGAGATACTCAGCACCTTGATCTTATAGAAAGTCTTTAAATTCTCTCCCTAACTGTTTCTCGACATCTTGTCTAAACTCCTTGAACTTTTCAAAGGATTCAGACTTATGTCTCATTAGGTACACGTAACCATACCGAGAATAATCGGTAAAGGTTATGAAATATACGTGCTGATTACGTGTCCTAACATTCAGGGGACCACATACATCAGTATGTATCAGGTCAAATGTGCTTGTAGATCTTTCAGGCTTATCGATAAATGGTCGTTTCGTCATCTTACCCTAAAGGCAAGATTCACAGCTTGGAAGATCTTCTACAGTTAGAAAATCCAAAGAACCATCCTTTACTAACCTCGTGATACGATCTATGTTAATGTGGCCAAGTCGGTAATGCCACAAGCATGTGGGACTAACTGTATCATGGATTCTTTTCTTGGGGTTTATTACCGAGGTTGTTTCGGTTATATTTGTTTCCAAAGAAGGATGGAAAACATAGAGACCATTCTCAAGCTCCCCATATGCAAGGAATTTGTTATTCCGTTTAATAGTAATCACATTACTGAACAAAATAGAATAACCATCAATGCACAACTTTGAGATAGAAATCAAATTTCTTCTTAAATTAGGTACGAAAAAAACAATCTTTCAATACAATAATCCCTTCTCTGAAAACTAATTCTACAGTTCCTATTGTTGTAGTTGCAACAGTTGCAGAAGTCCCCAAGTAAAGAGTTACTTCTCTATCACTCAGTCTTCTGCTTATCTTGAACCCGTACAGTGAGTTATACGCATGAGTAGAAGCCTCGGAATCAATACACCAGGAGGCAGAAGTGACCAACAGATTGGTCTCTATGATGAAAGAATCGAACATACCTTGTTTCTTAGTCTCCACGTATTGAGTACAATTCCTCTTCCAGTGGTCGGTCTGCTTGCAAAAGTGACAAGCATCCGATGTCGTGTCCTTTTGCTTTTTAGGCTTGCTAATCTTTTTCTAAGGCTTCCTCTTTACCTTAATGGGCTAGATCCCAGTGAAACCCTCAAATGACAAATCAGTACAAAATTGAGGTGGACCATGGGCTCTTAATGGGCCCAACATTTACACTAAATGGTTTTTGGATCCAACCACCTTATGAAAACCCAAGAACTGTGGGTAGATGCAAGATTAGCCCATCAGGTATTGCCCTCATTGGTCTTACACTTAACCTCTCAGCCCTTAATGATCAAACACTGCCCAATAAGAGAGGACCTCTCTCTCGACTACAAGGTGCAATGTTGCACTCTCTACTCACATGGATCCCGGGAATTAAAACATTTTGCAAACATTTTGAAACCATAATATATGTGTATCTCTATATAAATATATTTTGCAAAAACAAATCTCAACGTTTGAAATCAACTACCGACAATTTAGGTTTCCATCAGAGAGAGTGCTTTACCCGTTCATTCACTTTGTTCGACAAAGGGGTTGATTCTGTCATTATGATCACCCACTCAGGTGAATTCTCAGATTGTCCCAACATACCTAGGTTTTGACCCCCTCTAAGGATCTCACTGATTGGCATATCAAAGACAGTCCAATCCAACACCTAGTGCAGTAACATAATCGAGTTTAAGAGTCAGGTGTAACTTTCCAGTTTTGCCCATCTGTCACCAAGGTCCAAGGTAATACTGGAAATTGGTCCGATTCAAGGTTTCAAGAAAACCCACATTGCATGTACCTCAGGTCTCACCCTGGCAGCTGAGACAAACCACCCCAACCAACTTGGTGGCACATCAGTGTCGGCCTTGGCAGGATAGACCTCCCTAGATCTATCCAACGACTGTGAAGATTTTAAACTAACAAGAGTCTCATAAGTGTCCAGTTTATAGGTAAAAACATAGAAACGCACCACAATGACATGAATCAATTATGTACTTTATTCATTTACAATAAATGTCAAAAGATACATCAATCTGATTGGAGCTAAAGGCATAACTATCCAACACTGGTGTGCGGCAAGTGGCAAATTACCATAAATAAATAGATAAATTTTTTTACAACATTGAGGCTTCCTTTGAGGGATTAAGAGTCCAAGTCCTTTTTTTCCTCATTCCTTGGAATAACAGAAAAAACTAATGGTGTACTTTTGAATAACATGGAAATCAAAGATTGATTAATACTTAAAATTACATAAGGGGACTCAATATCTAATTTTCACTTCAGGTGTCATGGTACAATTGTATATTACAAAATAATACAATAGTTGATGGAATACGGAAGAAAAGTACATTTAGAAAATAAATCAACACAAAGAACATTAAACAAATAAAATAATTAATAATGATTGCATTAAATTTGTCAAATTTTTATATTTTACAATTTGCACGCAACTTTAACCTAATGAATTGAAATTTTTGCATATCATAGACTAGACAAGAAAATTCTTTTTAGATGTTGTGTCAGGACAAATGCAAGACATGTATGTATGTGATTTATCTGTGTCGTGGAGACCGTATCTAACATAGACTGACGCACTGGGAATTCGTAATGCATATCCTATCTAAGGATGGTACTCTGGACTAGCAACACCTCTACAAGTAGAAGGTACAAATTCCTTGTTGCTCCGGCCTCCACGACATCAACTCAATAAAGATGGAAAGTAAAATTAGAATACAATAAACCATGTCACCTAGTCACCAAGGCAACAGATTTTTTAAATAAAAACCATGAATCTTAGGGTAACTCCCTAGGTCCCCTAGCAATTAGCAACCATCTTTTTTTTTTATCAATAACTCAGAAAATCGATTGCATTTTTTTTTTATCAATAACATCAATTTCATTAAATTAAGAGAATAGAGGGAAAGGAATACAGAGTGAGATAAAATAACTTAGCTCCCCAAAAAACAGAAAACTCAGGGAAAGCAAAGAAAATTAAAAACTAGCCCAGAAAACAG
>NW_010729152.1:1103569-1219022 GCF_000365185.1 Nelumbo nucifera
TTTTTCAAGTCCAAAAGAGCATACAAGGAAGGAAACTTGTCTTTCAGAGGAGAATCCCCGACCCAAAGATGTTCCCAGAAATTTATTCGGTTACCAGAGTTTAGACCATACCTGATCCAAGGGGAGAAAACTGGAAGCAGATTGTGGATGGATTTCCAAGGAGAAGCTGYTGAAGCCCTTGCCAAGATTCCAGGATCCCAGCCATTGTCTTCCAACCCATGAATGCTACCCACAATCTTAGTCCACAATTTATCCCTTTCCAAAGAGAACCTCCACAACCACTTCCCTAGAAGAACCATGTTCCTTTTCTTGAAATTACCAATCCCTAGACCTCCTATTGTTTTACACCCAGAAAATCGATTCCATTAGAAATAAAAAAAGCAGTACAACCAGAAGTTGCAAAGGAAACAAAGAGGACACCAGATGTCCAAACCCCCAAATATTAAATATAGGCCCAAAACATAGAACTGTCTTTGTACCCCTTTATCAGCCAAAATGTTGGCCAATCTTCTAACCCAATTAATTTAAATCAGCATATCCCTGCAGAGCCTTTTGAATTGCCTAAGGCCATTCCTTAGGTGCCAAGAGACTCCTTCCCCTTTCCTTAACCAGTTGACAACTGTTACAGAAACACCTTCAATAATTAGCCTTTTCCAGGCCTAATTCCTTAGCTTTCTCAAGCCCAAATACAGGAGCTACAAATTCTGTAGATGCCACATCACTATGCCCAGCTAGACCTGAGAATAAGGCACAGATGTTGCTTTCCTCATCCCTAATAGCTCTCCCAATTCCTGCAAGGCCTGGATTGCCCACACTGCTCCCATCAAAGTTCAATTTCAACCAGCCACAAGGTGGACAAGACCAGACCACTGTTTCAACTTGTCTTCTAGAAGATGAGGCAACTATAATCCCCCAAGCTCTGAAGAAATCTAAGAACAAGCTCAAGGTCTTAACCCAATGAGCCACTCGAAGGGTTATGGCCTCAACCAATGCTTCCTTAGTTCTTTCCTTTTCCCCAAAAATTCTAGAGTTTCTTTCCTCCCAAAGTGTCCAAACAACTGTTGCCCTTGTACATTTCCATAGCAGTCTACCTCTTTTAGTAGCGCACCTACAAACAAAAGGGGAAAACAGCCCTTCCAAGCTAACAAAAGAGAGCCACCTGCAACCAAAAAATTAGGCAAACCACTCCCAGCCAACAAATGGACAAGAGATTAAAAGATGAAAAGCAGCCACACCATTAACCTTGCACAAGTTGCACCAATTGGGGAACAAGCACCAGTTTGGCCTTTTTGTTTGAAGCTTATCACAAGTATTAATGCGACCATGAAACACTTCCCAACAAAAGGCACTCACTCTAGGGGGAATGGGAGGACACCAGATTTCCTTCAATGGGAAAGAGGAGGGAGGGGAGGGAGAGGAAGCAACAAGGGAATTGAAGAAGGATTTGCAAGTGAAAGCCCCAGCCAAGTTAAGGGTCCAAACCCACACCCCCATCCCCAAGAACGACAAAATTCAGCTAGGAGAGAAAAGCATAAACAATGGGAACTTCAGACTCTCTTAGGTTCCTAATGAAACCCAAGTTCCAATTTAGACCAAAAGGAGAGGGAGAGGAGCAAAGGAAGTCCGCCACCAGCCTGCCTTTAAAGCTGGAAATAGCATAAAGAGAAGGGAAGACATCCAATAAGGGGGTTTCCCCAACCCATATGTCCTCCCGAAACCTAATCTTTTGACCCAAGACCAAGTCATACCTGATGTGATTGAGGAAGACAAGAAGACAATCATGGATGGCTTTCCAGAGAGAAGCCAAGGAAGCTTTATGGAGACAAGCATCCCATCCATTGTTTGACATCCCATGAATGCTTGCTATCACTTTGTGCCAAAGTCTATCTATCACTCTCCCTCAGGAACCTCCAAAGCCACTTACTCAATAAAGCCCAATTTTTCAATCTAATATTCCCAATCCCCTACCTTCAACTTCGACACCTATTCCCACCTAATCAAGTGAGTTCTTTCCTTCCCCGAGTATGATCTTTTCCAATTTCTCACAATATCCTAGGGCATCCTAAAAACCGACATAAAATAGACATGAAGGTTCACTAAAGTAGACTTGATCAGAGTTATCCTTCCACCCAACAATATATAATTCCTCTTCCAGCCAGCAAGCCTCTTCTCAAACCTTTCCACCACTAGATTCCAAAAATTCAAAGATTTGGGGTTGTCACCAAGAGGGAGGAGGGAGCCCTAGGTACTTGATTGGCCAATTGCCTTTCTAATAGTCTAAAAAACTTGCCATATCCCCCAACATATCTTCATGCACATTAACTCCAACTAAAACACTTTTATTCCAATTAATCCTCAAGTTGGAGACCATCGTAAAGAGATTCACTACCAGCTTCAAGTTTTCCACTCCAGACCTATTGTCCCCCTCATAGAAAATTAAAATATCATCTGCAAATTATAGGTGAGTTACGTAAATTCTATCCCCTCCAACTAACCAGCCCTTAATGAACTACATATTATTGGCTCTTAAAATCAGCTTGCTAAGCACCTTAGCTACCAGGGTAAATAGGAAGGGAGACAATGGATCACCTTGTCTGAGGCCTCTAATTCCTTCAAAGAAATCCACCACTAACAATTGACAAGAACTGAGTAATGAGTAGACTGCAAACACCCTTTGATCCAATTGCACCAAAGCTCTCCAAACCTACAGCTTCTCATGATCTTAATTATCTCCCAGTCCACAAGATCATAAGCTTTATCCACATCTAGTTTCACCACAACTCCTTTCTTCCTTAGTCTCTTATGGGCCTCGACACACTCAATGGCAATTAAGAACTGATCTACAATTTGCCCATCTTGAACAA
This sequence comes from Nelumbo nucifera, assembly GCF_000365185.1. The sequence goes on from NW_010729152.1 coordinate 1,106,434, forward strand.
AAGCCCCTTGAAACTGAGAAATGAGTGAGGGAAGAACCTTCTTTATTTTAAGGGACAGAACCTTAGCAATTATCTTATATATGCTCGTAACCAGGATGATGGGATGACAATCCTTGGGGTGGGCAGCACCAACTTTCTTGGGAACCAAAGCTATAAAAGTTGAGTTCATTCCCGAGCTAATTTTTCCCTCCTATGAAATTCCCTAAAGGCTCTGACTAAATCAACTCTGATTATCTCCCAACAATCCTGGTAGAAAGCCACTGTAAAGCCATCGGGCCCTGGATCTTTAGATCTGTCCATTGAAAAAAGTGCTTCCTTAATTTCCTCCTCTTCAAATCTTTTCTCCAAGATCTATACTTGATCATTTCCCAAAGTCTCCCAATCAAGACCTTCAATTGACCAACTCTTATTAAGTGGTCTACGAAAGATTGACCTAAAGTGATCTGCAATGGCCTTGGCTATCTCAATGTGATCAGTAATCTCAGTCTCCCCCAAGCTCAAGGAAGTAACTAGGCTCTTTCTTCTTCTGCCATTTGCAATGGCATGAAAAAAAAAATCTCGTATTACCATCACCTTCCTTGATCCATTTCTACCTAGACATATATTTCCAACAAATTTCCTCTCTGAGAAGAGTAACCTCTAGTTCCTTCTTCATAGACCACCACAAATCTCTGTCACTATCTGATAGGGGACCCTCCATCTTTTTATCAATCTGAGAAATCAGACTTGTTTTCTTTTCCTCTAGTCTCCCAAAGGTCAATTTGTTCCGCTCTTTTATTCGTTCTTTGATAAACTGCAATTTTTTTAAGAACTTTTGGCCTTCCCAAAAAGGTGGTTGAACCAGAATATCCCACCACTCCTTAACTTTGACTTTGAACTCCGGATGGGTAAGCCACATGTTTTCAAACCTAAAAGGGGACGGGCCTCCATCAAATCTCTTCTGAAACATGCAAATTGGCTAATGATCTGATGTAACTCTAGGCAATGTTCTTCCCAACAAATCTGTCCAATGTTCTTCCCAATGTAGAGAAACTAAAAATCTATCAAGCTTAGAGCAGATTTGATTAGCCCGAAGGTTTGACCAAGTAAACCTAGAATGCCCGAGAGGAAAGTCCTTCGGTTCAAAATCCTCTATGAACTCGTAGAATTTCCTCGTACTCATAGTGACCCTTCCTCTACCCCCCATTTGTTTCTTCCAAATATCTGATTATGTTAAAACCTCCCCCTAAGCACCAGCCCCCCCCCCCATAGCCCTCTAATATTTGCCAATTCCTCCCAGAACAAATTTATCTCTCTATATGAGTTTAGCCCATAGACGTTTGCAAGTACCCATTCAAACCAATCATGTACATTCCTCAGTTTTACTGAGACTGAGAATTTGCCCACCAATTCCTCAGTATGCTGCATTGTTTCCTCTTTCCGGGCGGTGATTATGTCCCCCAAGGCTCCTCCTTCCGGACGATGATTATGTCCCCCAAGGCTCCCCAAGAAGGGGCAAAGCTCCATCTTATGTTCCTTTCTCCCCGAATTCCTTAATCCATTTATTATCAACCTCCTGAATTTTAGACTCTTGGATCAGCACTAGGCCAGGTTTTTCTTTTCCCAACACTTCCTTTATTGCTCTCCTCTTTGTAGCACTCCCTAGACCCCTCACATTCCAGCTAATAATCTTCATGGTCAAGGCTAATAAAGTCCCCTAGCCTTTAACTAACTACAAACCTCCCTTTCTCCCCCCCCCCCCCGCACCAAATTCCTTATCCCCATCAACATCGTTTAAGAGTTTCTCAACTTCATTCAGCTTCTTCCTTCTTTTACCCCCATTTATCATTGCCTCTCTTAGGTGAAGGGTCCATCTCCTTGGCCTTATCCACCTTTAGCCTCATTTTAACTGCCATGTCAACCACAGGATCCTCCCGTCTACAATTCTTGTCCATTTACTAACCCATTAGATCATCTCTGAAGATCACCTTGTGATTTTAATTCCACAGGTTTATCATTCTCACCCCTGTTTTTCATCTATTTCCTCCACTCCCCCATTTTTCCCCTTCACCAGAAACCATCTTTCACTAGTAATAATCTATAATCTTCATTCAAAAAGCATAAACTCCATATTAAAACATGGGAAATCAACATAAAACATGAAAAATATTGACTAAAAAAAGGAAAAGATGAAAGAAAAAAAAAATCAGAAAATATAGGGGTCATAGGAAAAGAAGAAAAGAAAGGGTGGTGTTGTGGAGACATCATGATATGGCACACCAAATAACTCCAGCAGTGAAAACACACCAATTATACAAACCCACCAAATGGGTCAATTAATTACTTGATATCTAGCGGTGGAAATAGGTTAAGTGGTGAAGATCATTTCTTTCACCGCTTAATCCATGTCATCTATTAGAAGGTGGTGGGGGTTGGCAACTAATTTAACATTTTAAACAATTTTTGTAATTCCCATTATACCCCTGGTGTAGCCAACCCCAAATACTTAGAGCAAGGTTCTAATGAGTTGAATTGAGATGACCAACATCAGTAGAAGACTATATAATAGCACTATTTCACCACAAAGTTTCTTGCACACTAATGACTAACCCATCAACTATCATTAATAAAAAGAAAAAACAGAACATCATAAACAATAGAGGTATAGACAACATATAAAATTAGCATGAGTACAGAAAATCTAATTTTGTCAGCAAACACAAATCAAGTATTTGTTTTGAATATTTATACCTCATCCATAACAAGCATTGAGCAATATTTCAAGATGCAAATACCCTTTTTTGCAAGATCAAGTATCCTGCCAGGAGTCCCAACAAGCAAATGGACAGGTTGATACAAACGCATAATATCATCCTTTAAGCTAGTTCCTCCAGTGGTGACCATGACTTGGATCTTCAAATGCTTCCCAAGCTCCTTACAGACTTGTGATGTCTGAAGAGCCAATTCTCGTGTTGGGACCAATATAACAACTGCATCAATGTAACAAAGTAACACCACCCACTTATCCATGAGAAATACTGATGCAATTAAATTTACATATCACAAATAGATGCTTTACACTTAGCTAAACAACATAACTATAACAAAATTTAAGAACTCATGGAAACCTAGGCTCCATTTGGTTCATTAGAAAAATCCAATTATGGAAGGAAAGAGCTTACTGACTCCTGCCTGCTCATATAGGTAAAAGCAAGAAAATGCTCACCCAGGAACAGCCTCATATCCATAACAGCCAAAATAAGCACTTCTATGATCACCAAGGGCCTGTTTGGGAGGGCTGAGCTGAAAATAAGCTTTGACTCAGCTGCTTTGGCTCGGGTGCATAAATAACATAAGCTATGTTTTTTGACAACTGGCTTAACTGCCTTGGTAATCAGAGAGGTCAGATAATCTTGCCAACACACCACGAATAAGCTATTCAAAGAGGCTAAAGAAGACAGCTCTTCAACTGGCCAATCAACAGCTAATTTGGCTCTCCGGATTTTTCACCAAATATAGCTTATAGGCTGTCTGTGTGGACCCCACACACAAGCAGCCAGAAGCCAATACTTCAGCCCTCCCAAACGGGCACCAAAACTATAGAACAAGCTCGACCTTTCTTACTTATTATTGAACCTCACTAGGTGCCATATCATGTCAGATACTTCAAATTTTAACATAAATTCAATGTTTGACAGCATGTTCAATTGTGCCCTTGCCATTTCTATGAATGAATCAGCCTAATATTTCATAGCCGTGTGTACATTTGTTACCTTGGTTGCTTTTTTTTCTGGATGCCAGGAAACAGAATAAAATTTTCCAGTTTAGCTCTAGTGCAAATACCATTTCTAGTTTAAGTGATTACTGATTAATATACTTTCTTCCAGGATAGAAGAAAGCATTCCAAATTACTCCAAGTCTCTAACTAGAAAATATTCTTGTCAGAACACTATCAGGAAAAACCTGCACAACTAGCTCAGTTTTTTTTTTTTTGATAATTAACTAGCTCAGTTTTTTCTTTAAAAGAATGTAACTAAGTGTAAAGGTAAGCACCTTGAATAACATTGTTGTCCTGATCAATTTTTTCCAATGCAGGAACGCAGAATGCAGCTGTTTTCCCAGTTCCATTTTTAGCCCTAGCAAGAATATCACTTCCTGTTAAAGCAATAGGAATACTTTCTTCCTGGATAGGAGAAGGTCTTTCAAACCCCTTCTCATAGATTCCCATTAGGAGCTCACGCTTCAGAAAATAGTCCTCAAATTCATTTCCTTTAGTAGCTGTAACATCCTGGAAATACAAGAAAATCAAATTAGGATACATACAGAAATAAGTACATACTATGAAATAATAACATCAATTAATCTGTAAAACTAAGTTCCCATCATCATAGTTTGACCAACTAAAAAGGCCTAATGTACTTTTCCTTGTAAATTTATTTCAGGAGAAATAGTTGTAGCAGTAGAAAATAAAAACAGCAATACCAACAATAAGAATGATAATAAGAAGATAAATCCACCTCCAACGGTGACAGCATAAATAACACATTTCATCAAGGGAAAACAGATATAGCAATAAACAAATAATAACAGCAATAGCAACAATAACTATGACAATAAAAAGATAAAACAACCTCCAGCACCAAAAGCAATAACAATACTGGGACTGCACTCAAGCTTGTGACTGATGTACCCTTCCATTTCTTCATGGTTCAGGTGAACCACAAGGATAATTCATTTACACAAGCTTGCAATTTGGGGGGTGGGGCCTAGATTGTTGGTATCCAAATGAGCCCAAGTGATGATCATCCAGGTCAACAACTCACTACTAGGTTGGACCAGAGCTGATATGCATTGTCCCTTGTTGAGGAGACACACCAGAGAAGAACATCCAGATCCCCACTAAGTAAAGTAGGGAACTAGGAGACTTTCTCATCCCAGTCAAAAAGGTTTTTGGAGCAGTTAACATGGATACATCAAGAAGGAGATTCACATTTCATTTAAGTTTCATAATCATTTAAATTTCATACCTCTGTCTTGTAACGTGTATCAGTTGGAGGTATCTTCAGCCGCGCCTTCCAATCTTGAGAACTAAGATTAAAAAGAATGCAAAAGAAAAAGTTTCAATCCTTGGGCAAAGGAAACAAAAATAAATATAAGACTTAGATGCACTAACTGCAACCAAAACTGAAGTCCAGAATGGATTTCAAAAGTTAAGGGTGGCTTATCCACATCTAGCACTTGGACATAAGAACAACCTTTTTTTTTTGGATGAAGGACATAAAAACAATTTCTCCAATAATTTATTTGATAAGTAACAATTTCTCCATAATTATATAGAATGCTTCTGTTTGCTAGGTGAAACTGCAAAGTGAAAAAGTTTGCCAATCTCAAATAGTTTCAGATGCTAGCACTGGTTCTTATAGGGTGTGGCACAATATGCAGAGTTAATGTGCAGGCCAAGGGATCAAGGAATGACCACCTAGATGCCCCAAAGGTCCCAGATGGTGGGACACCAATGCTTCGTCTGGAAAAATGACAACTTTTATAAGGGGCTTGGACTTCCATTATCTGGTTACAGATCTTTATTATATTCTGTTCAAGAGGTCATGTTTGTTAGCTCTATTGTTTTTGCAAAGTTTCATATGAGCCTCAGCCCATTTTTTACAACCAAAGTGAACTTCAGTTATTTGGCATAAAAAATAAAGAAAGAAAATATTCAAGTTACAAATAGAAAGTTATTTTTGGTAATTTACTTGCCAAAATCACATTCCAACATTCTGACATGTGTCCAGTGGATTCACTTCATCTTTTCCAATATCTCATAGATTCGTAAATTTGGAATTGTTAAATAAAATCTTTTCACTTCAACCCGTGGATATGGGTTAATTAGGTATTGGAGTATTAAGAAATGATTTAAGGGATGACAACTTAAAAATGGATATGGCACCAAACAAAATGAAATGGTGAAACAATATTCATGTAACCAACCCCATATGGTTGGGACAAGGCTTAGATGATGATGAGGCATTATTAAATAAAAAGTAGTAAAGACATGCTAAACTCTTCTACATATGTTGATATATAATGAACATGTATTCCTTTTGTAAGTAGTGTTTCCTCCCTTTTTTAATAATTTAAGAAATCTCATAGCAAAAGAATATAAGAAAAGTACATACAATTTTCAATTCAAAGAAGTGCAGCTGTTGTTTTCTACTAAACTTTCCAGGAATCTCTAGAAAATACAAAGAGAAAAAGGTTTAGGCATTTTTTAGGCTATCTTGGTCTTGTGATGGAAGTGCAAAAATTCAACCTAAATTTGTTCAACTTGACCAAATTCTAATGTGTTTATAATCTAAAGTTCTCAACTGATTAGGAAATTCAAAACACCATCAACGTTCCACCCAAATTATGTAATATTTAAAATTCTTCCACAGATATTTCAGAACCCTTAACATGGGAAGTTGCATGAGACACCTTTATAGATTTCAAGGATGATGCATTCCATGCCTACAAGTATAGATGAAGCATAAATGAATCTGAATCAAAGAAAAATAGCTACATGTGGCCTCACCCACAACCATCAGATTCTAGAATGAAAGCATCAGTGTTACTAACCAACAAGGTTTTAACTGAAACTGATTTATGTAACCAACAAGAACATTGGAATTGACCAAAAGAATGATTTATGTACAAACTATGCCATGCATTCCAAGGAGATTGGTACGTAAGAGGGTTAAGCAAAGCTGGAAAAGTAGCTTGGAGCATCCTTCCCACAGCAGTTTTCTGGGTAGTGTGGTGTGAAAGAAATAGCAGAATTTTTGAACAGTGTCAGAGAACAAAAGAAGAGGTTTAAGATTTTGGGAATGGTGTTTTCATGGTTGGAAAATCACTCTCCATTCAGAATTAGAAAGACACACAAGTTCTATTTTTTATCAAGATTTTATTTTTGTAAGAAATATATAGTTGTTGTTAACTTCAGGTGTATTGGGTCTGTTTTCATTGTACAGGGATTTCCCTTGTATTGATTTTAAATATTAATGAAATACCTTACCTTATTCTTCAAAAAAAGAAAGAAGGTCCAACTCCTTGATATAAAACCAAATTGATCTGATCAAAGTTTTAAGGAAGCAGACATGAAGTATCATCACTCATGAGGGATGAAAAAACTCACAGAACATGTGACACAAGGATCATAATGGAGCTACCAGAATCTCTAATATGTCACCAGAATTGTGACTGAAAACTCTACATCTTTTTGTCATCAAAATACAATTTCTCTCTACTAAGTGACAATCGAGCTTTTTTTTCAATTTTCTTGATGGAAATTTCCAAGGACCATAAAATGCAATTCCTTTGTTTCATATTCATGGTTTAAATTACTTATTGCAACGCAATTCTTAATTATCTTTCAATAAACTACACTATCATGGCTTAAATTTCCTTCTTGTTCTCCCTTATTTCAATCATTACCCTTCTTGGAGTGATGTGAACCTCTGTAAAGACTAAAGAGGTGATCTCTATGTTTAAAAGAGTCAGACATTAGATTCCATGAAAGAAACCAACAAAGAATATCGACCATTTTCTATGTCAAACATATATTTGAACAGAACCGAGTACAGCCTCATTTCTTCATCATTCAAATCTAAATAGTTCTAAATTGTTTTGAAAAAAGAAAAGGTTCTAAATTGTTAGCCCCGTAATGTGGCCTGGAACTTCACCATACGTACATACATTAGAATCAGAAATTCTTTTTCGTTTTTATAAACACTGCCTTGCCTTATGTATATACTGTTTTACTTATATATTCAGTGTGACCAGATAATTGCATAGGCTCCATTTGTTAGCAATGCAAATTACACACTGGTTCAAAAGGCAAATATATGAAAGTACAAATTCTGGTTTACTTTTCTTTCAAGTCTAAATTTGTTTACCTTGTTTGGGAAGAGAAAAATTGGAAGCAAAATGATTTATAATGACAATTAAATTTGTACGGGTGCAAAATACAAATATGTGGAAGTGCAAATGGGCTGAGTGCAAATTCTGGTTTACTTTTGTTTCAAACATTCAATTTTAAATTTGTTTTGTTTGCATGGGAGGAGCAAAATTTGGAAGTAAAAGTATGCAGCCCCTTACTAACATAGGGAAACTATTTAAGCACTTTAACTAATAAAGTCTAGATGAGGTAACCATAAGCCCAATCCTGTTTCATGCAAAACTGCCCTTCCCTTCTCTTTCCATACGAAACTGATGGAATTTCACGAAGGAATTGATACTGAACAGAAAAGAAATTTAAAATTTGTAAAAAGCAGGAAAAATAGAGTAAGAAAAAGAGGAAAACTCGTACCTCGAATCAACAGCTTCCGACTGTACTGTTTTTTCAACTTCGTTAGAACCAGATTCAGTCCCCATGGGATTCCTTCTCAACCACTGCTGTTGCTGCTGCTGCTGAAACTGCTGCGGGTTTTGCACGGTACTCCTCTGCACATACTGTTGTTGAGGGTTTCTGGCTTGAAAATTAGGGTTTGCGTTAACGTTTCCACCGCGACCGTTACCGATCCCGGGTGGATACCTACCTCGCGTATTCATTAGACGGGTTTAGCAGACTCAATGAGATTGTTCAATTTCAATACAACTGAAATGACAATGGAGATGCCAAAAGAATAAAAAAACGGCACTGAAACTACAATCGACGAGACTATGTCTAATGTGTCAAATACCCCAGGTGGATTTGAGTTGAATAAGTTCTAATTAGGGCAAAATCATGGAAAAGTAACGCCATTTTTCCGACTGACCATGGCTTTTCCGCCCCTAACCTCGAAGAGTTACTAAAAAACAAAGGTAAACGAGAGAAGAAGTCAAAAGATCTGATGCAAACAGAAGGAAAAACAGATCACAAAGGGAAAATAACAGAGAAACAAACGCTTTTAGGTGTAAGGTCGCTGATCCTTTCGTGCCCTAGTTGCAGAGCTGCGCGTAGCGGTTGAGAGGATTTTTGGTTTCATGACCGTTTTTTGGGAAGAAAGGATTTTCTATTTGTTGTAGGGCATCTATGGGAGTTCTCGAATTGGCAATAACCCCTTGTTCGAATTTCCGATGCCTCTCTGCCAATGCCCAATGCTAATGTTTCTAGACCCGGTCTGGACCTGATGGTCGGACCGTTATCCGGGAACCGCAGGTCATTCCGGTTTTTTAAACACCAGGTTTCAAATTTCTGAAAAAAACGGTAAAACCGTTAAAAACCGATCGGGTTTTGACGATCCAACCGGTTTCAATGACCTGCTCGGGTCAGCAAATGCTTAAAAACTTAAAACATCAATTGTGAGATTTGAAATCGTGACAGCTTATATATGCATCTTTTTTTTCGGTAGCGGTAGCGGAAGGGCGCACGTGCATATAGCGTTAAAAACATATAAATGTTGTATGCACTCTAAGTTTGACCAATTTGTCATGTGAAAAAAAAAATTAAGGCTCCGTTTGGTTGCGGTGTAAATGTCGGACCGGTGTAGTATTATACTTCGGTTCGATTTTGCGGATGTTTGGATAGAATGTAAAAGAACAACGAAGATCGATGTAAAATTCCATTTTGAGAGGTTTTTATACCGATAATCAATGTAAAAAATACATTGAAAAAATCAATGTAAAACCTCTTTGCTTCTCCCATCAAAGTAAAAGTACTCCCACTCGTAATAATGTCTCTCTTCTCTATCTCCTTCCTGCTCTATTTCATCCCTCCTTCACCGGTGTTGCTGTTTCTCCATGGTGCATTGAAGCTCGTCGTTGAAGCTGCTTCGCCAGTGTTGTTGCTTTTCCATTGTTGCTTCGTCGTTTCATCCCTGCTTTTCCGGCCTGATGGAGTCTCTAGGAATTACCCAAGCACAAATTCCTCGGTGCTTCTCCCATTAAAGCTAGCCACTGATAAGAGTCTACCATATGTCGAGGTCTTGGTCTAAGGTGGAGTGCCTTCAAATTCAAATCATAAAGCCAACAAATGGCATATTTATACTTGCCTCTAAAACCTGAAGCAGCTTGATTATTACTGCATAGGACCCAAAATGGGAGATGGAGGAAATGCCGCTGAATAGGGTAATGGAAGACATGATCAAAGTTTCTGCCATTCAACAACCCATTTGCTTTTTGATGGTTGAGTTTTAGTGTATGTCTCCAACCCGAAACTTTAATTACAATTTCTCAGCACTCTATCGGAGGATCAAAGTTTCCACCATTGTTTCTTTTCTGTCTCTAACTGTTGAACACGCTATAAAGCGATTCGATGCAAGGTATTGTATATTCCCTCAACTTAAACTGCAAATATGTTCTTAAAAAAAAAAAAAAAAATTGTAATAGTGTCACCATTGTCACTTGGATGGTTTTGGAACCCTCAATCAGTTCGTAACTATTCGACAAAATGCCTCACAGCACAAGCATCAACCATCTCACTATGGTTCTATCATTTGAGCCTCCATTGAAAAGGGTTCCCCATAAAAAGCCCTTATGGACTACAAAACAGTTCTCTACAAGGTCACCCAATTCCATCAACGAACACTTCACTAACGTTATTAAATCTGGATTCCAATCCTATCCATCATTGTATCCTCTTTGATAGCAAACTATGTTGCCTATGGTCGCATTGACGATGTCAGTCAGCTTCTCAGTGAAATTCCGAGGTGGGGTTTTGATCTGATATCTGCAAATTTAATTATTGCAAATTGTATGAAGACATGAGAGTTTATATGCAGAGTATTTTCCCATTGTATCTTCTGTACAGATCCTACAAACCCAACGACCGTTATTTAAACAAGGGTAGAGACTTACATCGATGGTTATTCTCCAAACATTTGTAAAAGTCCAACTTATATTTTACATTGTTCAGCCAAACACGGTGAATGTAAATATCGGTTCGATATTCCCTTTTTATACTCTCAACATTCAATCAATGTAAAACTGCTTGGTGTAAATTTAGATTTACACCACAACCAAACGCAGACTAAACAAAATAATAAATTATTATTTTTTTCTTCATTAAAAGAAAACACGGAAAATATTCTCATATTTAGAAAGTAGATTGATTATTAAGCACTCAATCAATAATCAATCACAGATTGTTAAAGTCCAAAATTTAGGTGAATTCTAATTTGAAGTCTTCAAATTCAATTAGATTTCAAAAAGTTGAAAAGTTATTAACTTTTTAATATTTTTGTATTTTAAAAGTTGAAGCATAATCAAATTAAATCTGAATCCAATCCGAGTCCATTAGGATTTGAATTTGAATTTTACGTCTTCAAATCCAATGATTGTGTTTGCTTGCGGTGTAAAACTCCATCGATGGAGTACATTGATGGTTTAAAATCTATGAACCATTGTGCTTTGAAAAACATGATTATCGATGTAAAACTCTACTTACATTGATCTAAGATGTAAAACTCAATTCCATCAACACTAATAAATCTAAATTGGAAGTGGAGTTTTACATTGATATTGATTTTCACTGCAAACAAACACTAACAAAAACAAACCGGCAATAGAATTTTACACCGTAAACAAATGTTGCCAAACGTAGCCAAGCCAAATCGATTAGGATTTAAATTTTAATCCAATAATTGGATCTATTTAGATTTTATTGGACCCAATCCACATCCAATCCATTTATTACCTTAAGAATTAAGAGATAAGAGATAACAAAGTGGGGCATTAACAAATTTAGAAGGGCACTTTAAGGAAATAAAAAAAAGTTGATCATATGAAAAACTTTTTATTTTTTGTATATATTAAAAGAAAAATTAGAGTGGAACCAGATTAAATCCACATTCAATTCAAGTATGTTCGGATTTGAATTCAAATATGAGGTCTTCACATTCAATTGGATTTTTGGAAAGTTGAAAAGTAATTTAACCTTTTTTTTTCATGTGTTTAAAAATTAAAGCAGAATTGGATTAAATCTGAATCCAATCCAAATCCATTAAGATTCAAATTCAAAATTTAGGTCTCCAAATCCAATTAAATTTCGAAAAGTTAAAAAGTAATTAACTTTTTATTTTTTTATTTAAAAAAAATTGAAGCAAAGTTGGATTAATTTGAATCCAATATTAATACCTTAAGATACGAATTCAAATCCAATAATCGGTTTGGATTCGAATTTGCTGAATCGGGTCCCGATCCATTTACAATATTAAAAGAAAAGAGATAACAAAGTAGGGCATTAATAAATTCATAAGGGTGGTTTGAGGAAATAAAAAGTCAAACATTTACGGAAAGATGGAGAGCATTAAACTCCCTCAACAAAAACCATAAGATTCTGATATTTACATAGGCATGATGCTTGGATCCATAAATGGAACCTCTAGTACACTTGGGTGTAATTCAAATGTACCATGGGACTTGATAAGGTTTGATGGATGTTAAAAACTTTGCACATGTTAAAAAATGTGTGGGTTCATAATAAAATCAAAGGATTGGATCCAAAGTGTATCAGGAAGCTTGTAGGGAAGAAAGAAATTAAAAAACTGACAAGTCAAAAAAGTTGTTACCTGACATGCGTTGGGACTCAATAAGTCTACAAAACCTAATAACCTCTACAAGGGGTAAAATATGGAAAGAAAAGTCAATCAATGATGAAAGGCTCAGCGTTAAACTATCATTTAATTTTATTATAGGTATAGGTATATGGAAGAAGGCTGAAAGGTACAAAAAGATGGGAAAGAAATTATGGTGGGTAGAGATCTTGGTGAGAGCCTTGGAAGAAGGCTCTAAGCCAAGGATGCTGCTAATCGGTAGTACATTGAAAGCTTGTATTTGACTCTTGCACCTTTTTTGCTATGAAGTGAGGAAGTGAGTTTTGCTCCCTCTTAATGAATTCAAAGGAGATAGATTAGTGCTTTCTTGTGCACGACTTGATGTCCTGAACAAGCGGAAGCAATGAATCGAAGCAGCTTGGGGTAGCTTGAATCTTTTCTATAGCCTTTCAGAGAGTCTGATTTTCACCACGACCGGCCTTCTCAAGCTTACATACTTCAAAATCCACAAGGTGAGCCTAATGGCTCGAAGCTCTGCTTCCAAAGGGGAGGCACAAGTGGCCTTAATGCCCTTTTCTAGGAATAGAGAGCCTTCACTCCAAAACACAACAAAGGTGATGGTTGTAGAGTAGGAGTCACTTTGAAAAGCTGCATTGCAAAGTATGATCGAGGCATCACTAGTAACAACTGTTCAGGTGAAATTGAGGACTTTCTGTTGGGGAATTTCCAAAGAAAAGAAGAGGAGACCATGCATAATTCGCAATGGGTCAGCTAGAGAATTGTTGAATATTGCTTCATTTCTCTTTCCAAATGAACCAACACATGCACACCAAAGAAGCTACCCACAAACCTCTGTCTTGATGAGGAATGTTATTGCTTTCAAAGTAGTCTAAAATCCAGGCATTGAAATTTTGGTGAGAGACTTCACTCGATCTGATGCCCATATTACTCGCCAGCCATGCAGCCCAAGCTACATTACAATATAAAAAAACATGCATAATACTCTCCTCGTTGTTTTTGCATAAATAGCAAGTGGTATCATCGGATATCCCCGAGCAACCAGGAGCTATATATCGAACAACAACAACATTAGCATACACTCTCCATAAGAAATGTTTGATCTTTGGGAGCATCCAAACACTCCACATCTTTTTCCACAAAGAAGGGGTAGGCTGATAATTTTGCATTGTTGTTGTACTGGGGCAGGGGTGGTTGGCTTGTGAAAGATAAGCCAGGTGGTATCCAGATTTAACAGAGTACTCTCCTGAATCATTGAAGGCCTAAATAATGGTATCTTCACCCTACTCTTTACTTAGAGGAATAAACTAAATTGCCAAAAGAAGTTTGCATTTTGATTGTTTATTAGTTTACTACATAGCTTCTTTGGGAGCTTGAAATGGATCATGGTGTAGCTAGGAATAGCGGTTGAGACTGCTTTAACTAGAGTTTCTCTGCCAGCCTGCTGGGTTAGTAATGATCTTTTCCATCCTCTCAATTTAGATGCAACATGGTCTAATAAATTATTAAAAGCTTTTGTCTTTTTGTTGCACCCAATCTGGTTTGGAAGGCCCAGATAATTTGTTTTTCCCTGCGCTTGTTTTATCTTGAGTATACGAGACATGACTCTTGTTAACCTGAAATGCGTATTTGAATTATGCATCACGCCTGATTTCTTTAGGTTAATACATTGGCTAGAAAACATATGAAGCTAAAATTTCTTTGATTTTTCATACAGTTTGCAATGTTAGCCTTTAACAGAATGAGACTATCATCTGCAAACAAAAGGTGGGATAACATTGAACAATTTCAAGAAAGCTCCATACCTTTTAGAGATCCCTCATCAATAGCCTTTGTTATGAGAGAAGAAAGGACTTGAGTTGCACATATAAATAGATATGGAGAAAGCGGGTCTCTCTGTCTGAGACCTCTCGTAGGCTTCATATGACCCTGCTATATGTCTAACTTAACCACGTCTGGGCGTATCGACCAATATTCTTGGTGCTTTAGTGGTTTTGATGGAGAAGGCCGCTGCCATGATCTCTTCCTCTGTTAATTGTTTACTAACCGGAATCTGTCCTCCTCAGAAATTCTTGTCACGATCGCCTCTGCAAACTTTGGAGCTGATTCCACTGAATTCATCTTTTATGTCTATCAAGAGCACCAAACATGAAAGACCCCCACCAACCGATTGGATAACCACCAATTTCAATGCTTGTGTCGATAAGGTCTTTTGAAGAGGAAATTTTAGTTACCTTTATGGTATCTTGCCACGCTAGGACCAAACCACCCGAGATGCCCTCAGGCTCAACCACAATTGAATTAGTAAAACCCATTCTTTCTAACATTCTCAAGAATCTATTTGATTGTACTTTTGTTTCCATGAGAAAGATCAAAGTTGGGGCATGAGATCAGATATCTTTTAAGGCTCGAATTGTCGGGGGTTGCCCTAACCCCTAGCAGATCCAAATCATGATTTTCACTGTAATCCTTCTGCATGTTTCTATATTAGTGATCTTGTCCCCTGATTCTTCTATTGGTGGGGCCCTCATAACAGCTTGTTTCGTCCCCAGCCCGGCATTTGTTATCATTGTCTGCCCTAAAGTATTCTTGCCTCTTTTGTCAGTACAGTCATAGGTTGGCATGGAGGAACGTCTAACCACCTTGCTCATCGCCGACTCATCTTCGTTGGAGTTCACTCTTTTGCTGTAGTATTCCGGTGATCGCCTGTGCTCCATTGCCTCTGATATTTTGATTCTGTTTTCTTTCTTAAGGTGGAACTCTACTCTCATCCATGGTCTCGGCTTTTCTGGACAATATTTCATAATCTTTTCATTAAATGATTCATCATTTTCGCTTTTAGCTTCATCTCTTGATGGGAAGGCTTCATCATCTTTGGAGGGACGGTTATGATCATCATGTCACACTTCTCCACACTTATAACAGATTAAAGGAAGCCGCTCATACCTGAACTCCATCCACAAAGGTGGTAGGCTTCTCCTGAACAATGAGCTTCCTAATTTTAGCCTCTTAATTACGAATGTTTATGCGCACTTGAACATGAATAAAATTCCACCATTCTTGGTCTCTGTCTCGCAAGGTGCCACCTGTAACACCTTTTCAGCCAATGCTCCAAACCTTCGAGCCATTGCTTCTGTTTGTTGATCAATAGGATAACCGCGGAGTTGAATCCAAAAGTTACAATGACGCAATGGGATTTCCTGGATGCTCATACCTAGACTGTATTGTTGACAGATGATGAGTTGGTTTGCAAAGGACCATGTTCCTCTTTCCAGGAATTTCTTCAGTAGTTGTTCTATGTCACAAAAATGATGAAGCGATTGTCGATTCTATCACTAATCGTCGTCATACCGTTGTTTTTCTCCCAAGCCTAGTAGAGCATGGTTTTTAGGCCTTTATGATAGGTGTTCTTTGTGGTAAGGATCTTGCAGACCAGAGCTTTCCTCCACGTTGAACTTTGCTTATCTGGGTCCTCCTTCGCTTCAACCCCAGATTGTTCATTGCTGCAAGTTAGAGAAGTTCTCCTATTACCTATCGATTTGATATCCCTGATACTCACCCGGGAAAACAAGCAACTAGAGTATTAACTTTTTTATTGCTAATAACTTGAACAATGGAGAAAAACAGAAAACTCCAGAGGCAAGAAGGAAAAAAGCTCTAGAGAAGCAGAGAAACCCCACTATCTACCTCTACTTGCTTTATTGAATCCTTTGTTGGATGGGAGCATTTATTGGCTTAGATATGCATCTTTACTTCTTTAGTGTATAGATTTTATTAAATACATTTAGGCTGTGCTTGGTTGCAATGCAAATTTATTTGCACTGATGCAAAATCATGGTAGTGTAAATGATTTTGGTGTAAATTATAATTTATTTTTATTTCAAATTTATCTTATTTTGTTTGATTGCAGTACAAATGAAATAAAATAAGACCTAAAGCAAAATAAAGTAAAACCCAAAACAAAATTAAACCAAAATTTGTGTAATTTTCATTTGCACTCCTATACCATTTGTATTAATGCAAATAAAATTGCACTGCAACCAAACATAGTCATACATTCGTTCAAAATGCTTAAAATGAAATTTGAACTTTGGATGTTTGGGACATGCCAATAACCATCTAAGTCAATTGAAAAAATATAATATATTTTAAATATCTGACTCATGGTCAAACCGTTTGACTTACAACCCCACAAGCATTTCAGTTTTGTGTCTAATCCGAATCTTTACAACATTATTTAGCATGGTTTGAACCCACCCTCATTGAGAACCACCTAATTTAACCAACTCGCCCGTGGGTAATGGTAGACAATAGGGGTTGGAAGTTGATCAGAACAAATTGTTGATCCTCAATCCTTCCACTCAGGTTGTATTGGGATTCGTTGGACTCAAACTGAGTTTTGGTTGGTCCAATTTTTTCACTAATCTTGCTAGTTGCTCAGGTTAAAATTTATTAATTTTAGTATTATTATATGTACAAATTACTAAGCTATATATGGTGATTTAGGAACATTATACTTGTTTCTATCACACTAGAAAACTTTTGACTTCAAACTTAAATGCATACATGTATATAATATCTATAATATCTATGTGAAGCTTTTGTTTGACTAAAATATCCCAATTTTTGAATTTGGTCATTTTCTTATTGTAATGATAAAAATATATTTTAAACAACCACATTTCTCTACGTTCAAATCCCACTCATTAAGTCTTAATTTGGTCATTCTCTAATTGCAATGACAAAAATTTAATTTGAACGACCACATTTCTCTTTATTCAAATCCTATTAACATTTATTGTATCCTTATTTTAACTAAAATACCTCACTTTTTTAACTTGACCACTCTTTAATTGTGAAGGCACAAAATGTAATTTGAACTACTACATTTCTCTTCATTCAATTCCTTCTTAGTAAGCCTTATATTTAGGGTATTAATTCTTATTCTTTCACTGTATCTTATATTAAACCAAATACAGTCTAAGAATTTGTTGAATTAGAAACAAAGGAAGATTACCAAAAGAAAAAAAAAGTGATTGCAAGGTGCCAACCAGCTGGTTGGTAAGGTCTTGTGCTGGTCGTAAGCCATTTACAAACACTTTTTGAGTTTATGGTTCGACAAAAATGGAAATGAAGAAGGCATTTGTTCTTACGTTTTGTTGTTCAAAACCACTTCTTTGCCTTTTCAAAAGAGTGGACTCACTTCTTTAGAAATAACCACAATGAAATTGACCCATGAGCCAAAGACCACCATAAATGTATCAAAAATGAAATGGTTGTAGTCTTTTTATGATTGGAGGTTCCTGCTTTATTTTATTTTATTGGTAATAGAGATTCTTCGGCCATGTTTGGGAGTGCTTAAGTTAAAAATAAGTGCTTATTCGAATAAGCACTTTTGGCACCCAACTTTTTCAAGTGCTTATTTATTTTATATTGGGTGTTTGATAGTCTATTTCTCTAGTAAGCACTTAAATAAGCATTTATAACTATTTTTTCCTTCATTTTCTTTCAAATTTTCAAAATATACTCTTTGAAAGCACTTTTATTAAATTACTTTTATAAAAACACTTTTATGAAAGTACTTTTATAAAAGAATTTTTATGAAAGTACTTTTATAAAAGCATTTTTATAAAAGTACTTTTATGAAAGCACTTTTATAAAAGTACTGTTATGAAAGCACTTTTTTGAAAGTACTTTTATGAAAGCGCTTTTATAAAAGTACTTTATAAGTGGTAGTTTAAAATTCAACTAGGGATAATTTTGGAAGAAAAATTTGAATAAGTGCTTATTTTATAAACACTTAAAAAAAAACTGAAAATTTTGGCTTAAAAAATAAGCACTTATTTCAGGCTTATTTCCCAAATACCAATAAGTGCTTAATGACCCAAATAAACACTTATTTTGAACAAGCCCTTATTTATGCACTTCCAAACATAGCCTTGGTGTTTAAGCCATGCAACTAAAGCCAAGTTATAGGTGGGCTGACAAAGGCAAACCTATGTATGGGCCTTTTATCCCCAATTTTAACAAAAAGAAAAAAAAAAAGAAAATAACACTAGCTAGGACTCGATTATTTTTTTCTCCTTTTACTTCTATACCATGTACTAGCGTCTTTAGAGTATGTAGGTTAACTGGTTGTAGGTGCCAACTGCCCATTATGCCATTAGCTAGCTCAATTGGTAAGGTCCATTCTCGGTTGTAAGAGATACTTGAAATCAAATTGTCTTCATCAGTGTTGGACGTTGTGGGTTTCATGGTGATATACCACTTTTTGTGTGGTCCCGTGAAATTAAAAATGGGTAAATCTATTAAAGTACTCCCGTGTTTTAGGAAATTGACTAATTCTACCCTTATTGTTTAAGAATTATTTTTAAATACCCCAAGTTTTTAACAAATGATAAAATCCTCCCCTGTGGTTAACTCCATTAATGTTTCCTTACAATTAATTAGTTCACATGTAACACCTTGTGATATATAAACATTTTAGAACCCAACATTACCCTTTTATTCTCAATTTTGCCCTCCATTATTCTTCAAAATTTCAAGCATCTACCTTGTGACAAGAACATAACCTTCAACCTTTACTCAGTTGAAGGTTAATAACACAAAATGGAATTTCTAAACATTTGGACCATCATGAAATTTTGAAAATTACCTGGCCTGAGATTATAACTTCATGATAGTTAAGGATTGTTGTTTGCAGATGGGAAAATGTGTCAAGTTGGGTATTCCGCTCTAGATTCATGCTGTAAAACCTAAGGATTTTTTTTCTTTGTTTCATGCTCTGTGTTTTGCATATATTCCATATATTGTTTCTTCCCTTGCAAGCAATGTTTTAAAAATTGACCGGAAACAAAATCACTTTGACCACTGTTTTGGGGTTAGCTGTTCAACCCACAACCCATACATATATACATATATAAGAGAGAGAGAGAGAGAGAGAGGTTGATAATGCCTAACATTTATTAATATCAACAAAAAACTCACAAACCGTTGCCTGAGTCGAATGGTTTAGTGGTCTAATCACCCGAATCAATGGTTTTTTGACAAAATGAAGTTCTTTTTTCATAAAAAAGTAGTCCAACCCAAAATTGGACATAGAATCATGACCAATTCCCGGGTTGAACAGTCCAATCATCTGGTTTAGTCGGATTTTTAAAACAGTTCTTGCAAGCCCATTTCTAATCATCATATCTCACACTTGTAAGTTGTAGTGTAGTTAATTTAGGTCCAACCTTGGATTCTTCCTCGCTATCTCTCAAACTTGAATTTGATTCACAAAAAACTTTACATCTAGGGGCGAGCATAGTTTGGTTGAAACCGAATAACTAAACCAAAATTTTGGTTTTGTTGTTTTGGGTAAACGTTTTTATTTGGTTTTTAAAAGTCAGTTTTATAACCTCGGGTTTTGGTTATGGTATTTAGAACTGAAATAACCAAACTTCTAGGGGTAAATCAATAATTATACAGGCCATTACCACATTAGGCTAAAACCCAAAATCTTCGATAATCGACATTCCACTCCAAGCAGTCTCCCTCTCAATCACTCAACATTCTACTCCAAAAACCCAAAACCCTCTTAGTCACTTGGCTTCATTTGAGACTGAAACCAAAGTGATATACTCAATACTCTGACCATCGACTACTGGCTAGTGATACTCCGAAGGACTATTAATAAGTAGCAAGCTCTAGAATTGGCAAGTGATATTCCGACGGGATTTGCAACTCAGGTACATGTATTTTTTTTTCTTTTCCCCTTTTTATTCTTTTGTTATCAGTTCTTCCCTGTAATTCTTTTTGACTCTCTTAGAGTTCGAGTAAAGTCTCAATTCCTGTTTGGTCTTTAGTTTTTCTGTTCATTTTTTTTTTCTTTTCCCCCTTTGTTACCTCAGTTGCAGCAGTGAGCTAGCCATCCAACAAACCACCCAACACTTGCGAGTTTGTGGTAACTGGGCCTATACTAATCATTTCTTTCTTTTTCCTACTTTTATAGGTTTGGAGCAGACTGTTGGGTATTGGATTTTGTCTGTGATTCTAATTTGGTTCTATGGTGAGGTTTCCTTGTTCCTTTTTTTTCTCTTAATTTTTTATGTAAGCATGTGCTAATAGACTAGCTACTAATTGCAGCTATGCAATTGACTTAAAATATCTACATGTTATCTTATTTCTAATGTAGCTGCTTGTCTGGTTTTGGTTCTAAGAGGTTGCAAGTTTTTTTCTCTTTTTTCTTTTAATTTTATTTTTGATCTATTGGTGAGAAGTTTGTAGTTTGTATTGAACAAATTAGAAAATAAGATTTTTTTTTCTTTCTTTGGCTAATGCTTAGGACTGCAATGAATTAGAATAATATTTGTTTAAGTGAGATTCAACTATATGTTTAGTTATGTAATTTGATTTGAAAATATCATCTGTTTATTAATCAGTTCAAAACTTCGAATTCTGATATTGCTTAATCTGATTCAAATATTTTATGTCTCTAGTGTTATTTTATTCATGTTCTTTAGAATAGAGTTGGGTTTGAGATTAAATGAACTTATATTTTCCATTTATGGTATTTTCTGTTTTATATCAAAATTTATATTTATGCTATTTTTTATAAATTTTTTGATATGTTAGTCAAAATGGATTTGAATTGGAAATCTGAATAAGTAAATAAGTCAGATTTGAGTATATGTTAATTATGTTTTGCATATTGATATTCATCAGATATCAAATAGATATACCATCAAATTTGGATCTTTATGATTCTTATTAGATGGGATTTGAATATATGTTTTGGGGAATATGAGTATATGACTAGTGTTTTTTTTTCTTCTCCATTCCGAAAGCTTTGCTTTTCTTATTAAACCTTCAACTCCAATGCCATTTCCATTTACTATTTTCTATTTTGCTTAATCGCTAAAGTATCAATGTATCATATAAGATTTTCTTATCATTCTAATAAACATTATGAACCTTATACATTATTATTTTTTATTTTGGTAGGGGGTTTGGGCTTGGCTTACTTGGTCTTGATGTGTTCTTTACTTTTAACCACAACTTCATTAGTTACATCCTACATTGTAAACTAACTCATTACCTTTTTAACTTTTAAGTGTAATATTATGTGATAGGTTTCATTTGTTTTTTTAGATCTAATTTATATTTTCTTTGTTTGTAGATGTAACACCAAACAAGAGATACACCAGCTAGTACCGAGGATGCAAATTCATATCCAAACCTTTAAGTTAAAAGGGTTCGACAAATATTACAAGTGAAAACTCTAAAGGAAAGAGAAAATCCATAAAATCAATGTCAGAAATATGGGAACACTTTTCTAAGATTATTTTAGATAATAGTGAGCCGAAGGGTAGATCCAACCATTGTGATAGGGAATTTTGTTGTGACCCTAAAAAATGGAATTGCTTTACTAAGAAATCAAATGAGAAGAACCCTTAAAACTTACACACAAAACAAACAAAATTGAATTTGCACCCAAATTCAAAGGAAGGAGATGGTGAGAATATGAATCCCCTTGGCCTTAGTTGTTGGAAGTTTGATCAAGAGGCTATTAGGAAGGGGTTAACTCATATGATCATTATTGATGAGTTCCTATTCAAGTTTGTGGGTGGTGAGGGCTTTAATAAATTTATGACACTTTCTTGTCCAAGTGTACTTGGATGAAAAGTTAAAGTTAAAGAATTTCTTAAAAAATACGTATTGAAAGGTTTGTCTTACAATTGACACATTATCTTCCTCGCAAAGGATTAATTACATGTGTTTAACAATCAATTTTATTGACAATGACTAGAAATTGAATAAAAAGATTCCTAATTTTTGTCCAATTTCTAGTAATATAAAGGGGAGGCAATTGGTAAGGCAATAGAAAAGTTTATGCTTGAATGGGGGATTGATGAAGTTTTTTTTTTTTCCATTGTAGTTGATAATGCTAGTTTAAATGATGTTGTAGTTACATTTTTAAGAAATAAAATTGCTAATTGGGGAACTAGTATTTTAAATTTGTTGTGTTTAGATGTTGGTAGTAGATGGAACTCAACCTATTTAATATTGGAGGTGGCTCAAAAGTTTGAAAGAGTCTTTGATAGGTTTGAGGATCATGATCCTTATTTTAGAAGTGAACTTGAGATGGGTGATGGGGTTCCTACTGATAATTTTGATTGGGCCTGTTTTAGGAGGCTAGTGCTATTTCTACAACACTTTTATGATCCTACATTGTAGGTTTTAGACTCATTGTATGCCACTTTAACATTTTTTTCAAGAAACTTGTTTAATTGGTTGCTTTTTACGAGAGTAAGGACAAATAATTGAAGGAGATTGTAGAAATGATAAAAGGGATGTATGACAAGTATTGGGGAAACATTGACAAGATGAATAAGTTGATTTATATTATAACTATTTTAGACTTTTGTCAGAAATTAGAGTATGTGGAATTTGCACTTATTGATATGTATGAAGGTGCCAAGGGTGAAGAGCTTGTGAAAGAGGTTAAGGAAGTCATATATAAGTTGTACGATGAATACAAGAATGAGTGTACCTCAAAGTGGGCATATTAGTGATAAACCCAAATTTCAACTTCAAATGAGACAGAAGGTGAGCAACCATCACCAATAAAGAAGATGTTGGCAATGTCATAGTTTAAGAAGTAAATTAGAGTTGGATAAGTACTTAAGTGAAGATACTAAAGAGGCAAATGATGACTTTGATATCCTAGGATGGTGGAGGGTTAGGCCATGTTTAGTTCAACTTTCATTCTTTCTCATTCTTGACCAAGATGAAATTCTAAAATGGACAAGAATGAGTAAAAAAAAGAAAATATTGCTGTGTACCAAACACTTTTTTCCTAAAAAATGTATTCTTTTCAAATTGACAAGTGACTTACATTGTTCATTTTCATTCTTAAAAGAAAAATTGTGTTAGCAACCATAAACCACTAGCCTAGGTCTCCAAAATCATCAGCATAGATGTTTATTTCTAGGGTTGTCAATTGAACTAGATTTGGTCCAATCCAGTCTAATCTAATATTGATCCATTTATAAATGGACTAGGCCAAATCCATACAAACCAAGTCCATTCTAATCCAAATAAAATGCAAATGGAATAGATTGGGTCCAATCCGATCCAAATTGAATCAAACACCAAAGTAACATGAGAAATCTAGAAAATATATAAAAAAACTACAACACCTGTTACAACCCAATCTAGTCCAATTAAAATGCAAATGGATTGGATTGGGTCCAATTCAATCCAAAGATAATGAATAAAAGCACTTTTGTAAAAGTACTTCAGCAAAAGTGCTTTTGTAAAAGTGCTTTCAAACAAGTACTTTGATAAAAATACTTTCATAAAAGTGCTTTTGTAAATGTACTTTCATAAAAGTGCTTTCGTAAAAGTATTTTTATAAAAGTGCTTTCACAAAAGTACTTTTCATAAAAATTACTTTTATAAAAGTGATTTTGTAAAAGTGCTTTCGTATAAAAGTACTTTTATAGAAATGCTCTCATAAAAGTACTTTGTAAAATTACTTTGCTTTCGTAAAAGTACTTTTCATAAAATTACTTTTATAAAAGTGCTTTCATAGAATTACTTTTATAAAAGTTCTTTCATAAAAGTACTTTCATAAAGTGTTTTTATGCTGGCAATTTCTAACTGCTAGCATAGAGTTTCTTTAAAGAATGAAAATGGGTAAGATGGGGCATGATTATTTTTCATGCTGTAGGCTACCTCATTTTTTATGCTATGGGTTGATTTTTCATTTTAAAAAGAATGAGGCAATGGCAAGAATTTTGTAACCAAATGCTCTAATGTTATTCATTCTTGCTCATTCTTGCCTAGAATGAGCAAGAATTAAAAAAAATGAGGCCTTGAATAGCGAACCAAGCATGGCCTTAATTGTCATTTGTCACAGATTTTCCATCCTTTTACAAATGGCTCGGGATGTATTGGCAGCTCCTATCTCTACTCTTGCTTTGGGGTCTACTTTTAGCATTAGAGGATGAGTACTTGATGCATTTAGGAGTTCTTTGACTCCTAAAATAGCAGAAGCACTTCTATGTGTTCAAGCTTGGATCCGGTCATTAAAACATGCCATTAATGTTGAAGAAGACATAGAAGAGCTTGACAAACTTGAAAATGGTAACAATCTTTTCAATTTGAGTTTCATATCGTTTGTTATTTTTCTCTTGATCATTGTTTAAGGTTCATAATTTTTAAATGAATGTTTTTC
This sequence comes from Nelumbo nucifera, assembly GCF_000365185.1. The sequence continues at coordinate 1,131,163 of NW_010729152.1, forward strand.
TAATTTTCTTCCTCAATTTTCAGATTTATTAGAGGTTGCAATTACATCAAAGCTAATAGTGATTGATATATGATTATCCCTATCTATGCTTGTACTTGGTAGGCTTTTAAAATTCGATACTCATATTGCACAATATATGTACTATAATCTTTAAATTTCTTATATCTCTCTTGTAGGCCGAACTTGGAGAACATGGAGAATATGATTCAAGACTTGTTATTGCAGGATTCTTCCTACTCATGGTTTTATTGGGTTTATGATGTTTGGTTTTTGGTTTTGTATTTGGACCTACCCATGGTTTTGTTGGGTTTATGATGTAAGACTTGTTATTTTTATGCCTTTTAGTTTTAGATGCCAATATAGTTTACCAATATTTTTCTCTTCTTTCCCTATTTTCTCCCTTTTGCTCTAGATTGTTTTTACAATATTGTGATATGGATTTTCTGTTCATGATTCTTAAGGAATTCTTTGCTATCATCTTTGAAGAGGGAAAGTCATGAAACTTCTTTTTATGGGAGGTAGAAGTGTAGAACCTTGAAAGAGAGCTGCAAAAAAGTTTTAATGGTTGTTGAAAGATGAAAAGGTGGCTTAACTTGCATTTCTAAGGTGAAGCATGGACCTGGTTGTGTTAATATGTTCATTCCATTTGTTCCATGATATGCAGGTTGTACATTTGATTCACATTATATTTGCATTGACTACTAGCTATATATAATCAATTGCTTAGAGATGATTGTAGGCCAATCTTGGCACATGTTTTGGTCATGAAGTATCTTAATAGGCCTTATAGCAAGGTTAATAAAAAGCAGTTAAAGATGAAAATGATGCAAAAATGCATATCAAATGGTGTCAAGTTTCATCTGTCAAAGGTCCTTAAAGTTATACACAAGGAGTACTATAAGGCCCTGTTTGGCGCATTTTTCATCATGTCTTCACACGGAAAAACACACAAGGAAGGCGTGCCTTAACCAAATGGTCTTCAAGCTACTAAGATCTTAATGCATAAGCTCACATCGTCTTTTGGCTATCAAGTCTGCTGGAATATCTTTCAAAAAAGACTTGCCAAATGACATCTAAGTCTCTTTTTGCAATGACGGAGTCACCATCTAGGCCACCATAGTCCTTAATGCTATTGGTTTTTCTAGGTATCTTGTTCAGTATGATAAGCCCTATAACCCTAGGTATCAAGTGGCGTATGAGATCTTAGTAGAGGTAGAAGAACACCCCTTCGATTTGGAAAAGATGGTTTTCATGGATTGGAGAAATTCACACCTTTTTGTGTTTAGTTGCAATGCAAATAAATTTGTACTAATGCAAAACCATGGTAGTACAAATGATTTGAATGTAAATTCTTGTCAGCACCTGATTTTTGCTCGGTCGGCCGCTTGAGCCTCCAATTCACCCCAAATACCTGATCAGACCCTTTCGACCTCTCCAAAACACCCAAAAACCCATAAAACCCAAATTTCACCTCGAGAGCCCTTAGATTCACCGCTAAACCTACCCAATACCTATCCGATGGCCCCTGCTCAACCATTAGATCAGACACAACCATCAGGCCCGGGACATCCCAAGAAACCTACCCATGAAATTTGAACTCAAGATTCCTTCGTTTACCCGTTCATCAAACAAAGATTCTATTTCGATCATTTTTGTACCCACAACCTATATCCAGTTGATCCGGATACATATAAACCAATCAAACTTTTCCAATCACCCCAGAATACCAAAAAACTCCTACTTATGAAATTTCAGCCCGAAACACCTTCCTTTATCCTCAATCATACAAAGATTCCATTTCAAGGCTCTAGATTGACTAGATTCTAAATCCACCCGATTCAGGCCTAGTTGGCCCAATTTAACCTTACCAATCACATCAGACTACCCCAAAACCCTACCTTGTGAAATTTCACCCAAAACTACATTCGTTTACCCCTTCGTCGAATAAAGATTCCATTTTGAGGCTCTAGATTAGTCGAATGAAGCCCTTTTCCAAATATACCCAACCCGGGCCTAGTCGGGCCAATCTGACCCTGCCAATCAACCCAGAATGTCCAAAAACTCCACCCCATGAAATTTCATTCAAAACTACCCCCGTTTGCCTCTTTATAAAAAAAGATTCCATTTCGGCCAATCTTATTAACCCTCACACATCAAAACCCTTCTCAACCATCAGACCTATCTCAACCCCCCAATTTTGTTAGCTGGAACCATCCATCATTGGACCAAGGACCCGGTTCAACCCCCGGACCCGATTTAACCCAACATATTTAAAAATACCAAAATGCCCTCATTTTCCTCAAAATTGCCCCTTCTCCATTATAAAAGCTAGACCAAGACCCTCATTTAGAAAAGAATCTAGAAACATTTCGGGGAGGGATTGTAACCCATCCCCTTTGTTCGAACTCGAATAAGAAGATCGACTATTCACCTCCCCCTTTAGAACAGTGGTGAACCAGCGGCGACAACTAACCTTCAAGCTCCCCCCTCTCCACCTCTCTCTTCTTCTTCTTCTTCTCTATTCCACTAGTTTTCATCCCTTTTTTCCCCATTGTCATCCCATTCGAACCGTCGCCGCAACTCTTAACAGCGGCGACATTCTTTACTACCTCCCTCATATTCCTTTTTCCCATTGAAGATTTGTTGTTCACCTCCCCCAACCTTGCGACACCTGAATGGTGGCGATAACAGTCCCCTCCACCACTTCCCTCTCTCGCCGCTGTCACAGACTGGATCTCTTTTTCTCGTATTGCAGCGGCGGGTTTGAACCCAACCAACAATAACTCAGCATTCCCAGATTCTGAAAGACTTCCCTACATCACTGAATGAACCAAGAATGTGCAGTCTGACAATTAACTCTTAGCAACCCAGCAGCATTCAACATTCTAGGGCTACATCGAGGTAACGATCTTACCTCACACTTAGACATTTAGACTTGATTTGATTCAGTTTCTTTTTTAGCTTTCTTTCTTGTTTTTTATCATCTGATCACATTTTTCATAGCGAGAACATTAGTGCTTTCTGGTATGTGAAGGGATTAACATACTCCCTCAACACATCCAGCCAACTAACCGAGTTCGGACATGAGGATTCTGATAGAAAAGGGGTGGGGTTTCCTATCCTTTTTGCTCAGACCCTCGTGTCCAAAAGGAATTAGTCTGAAAGTGAAGAGGAGTGTTATTCATATCCTTCTCGGTTGCTAGAAGGTATAGATTCTCAACTCAAATTTGAATTCAAAACAAAAAGGGATTTGGCATTCACACTGACTAGAGAAAGGGGTGCCTAACCCCTTCCCTCTCTCTCTCAACTTACCCAAATTAGCCTTATCCTGGCAAATTGATATGGAGTCATTATTTCTAAAAGTTTTGTGAGATTTGAATCCGGGAGGCCTATCACTCCCAGTAATGTATTCCGATGGGTGGTGACTCCATAACATCAGCCTGGAAGTGAACTGCCTGATATTTCCAATGTTCACAGACTTCCCAGGTCCAGATTTTCCAAATTTACTTTAATATAGTCTTTCGCAGATTTTCTCTGATCCAGATTTACTTTAATCTAGTTTTTCTCAGATTTTCCCAGATCTAGGTTTCCCAGATTTACTTTAATCCAGTTTTTCTCAGATTTTTCCAGATCAAGATATCCTAGATTTACTTTAATTCAGTTTTTGTACATTATCCCAGATCCAGATTTCCCAGATTTACTTTAATCTTGTTTTTCGTAGATTTTCCCAAATCAAGATTTCCCATATTTACTTTAATTCAGTTTTTCGCAGATTTTCCCAAATCCAAATTTCTCAGATTTACTTTAATTTAGTTTTCATAGATTATCCCAGATCCAGATTTCCCAGATTTACTTTAATTTAGTTTTTGTAGATTATCTCAAATCCAGATTTCACAGATTTTCCAGATTTACTTTAATTCAGTTTTTGTAGATTATCCCAGGTCCAGATTTCACAGATTTCCCGGATCTAGATTTCCTAGATTTACTTTAATTCAATTTTTGTAGATTATCCCAAATCCAGATTTTCCCAGATTTAATTTAATTCAGTTTTTGTACATTATCCTAGATCCATATTTCCTAGATTTACTTTAATTCAGTTTTCGTAGATTATCCCTGATCCAGTTTTTTGCAAACTTACTTCAATCCAGTTTTTTTGCAGATTTACTTAATTCAGTTTTTCACAGATTTTCCCAGATCCAGATTTCCCAGATTTAATTTAATCCTGTTTTTCATAGATTATCCCAGATCCAGATTTCGTAGATTTACTTCCAGTTTTTTTGTAAATTTACTTTAATCCAATTTTCATAGTTTTCTTCCCAGATCTAGTGTTCACTAATTTACTTTAATCCAATTTTCACAGATGCACCCAGATATAGTTTTCAAAGATGTACCTTGATTCCACAAGGTTTCTAATACTTAGGAGAGGTTTTTTCTCCAAATAATTTTCATTTTATTTATTTTCTTTCAAGGCAAATGTACCCTAATTCCGAAGGTTCTTGATGCCTAGGAAAGGTCGCTTTGCCAAGAATAAAACCGGCCTGAGCACGATGAAACGATGCTACAGAAGAGCTTTTCTTTTTCACCTTTTTCTTACCATCCTCTGCTCACCCCTCTTCAGGCTTGCCCTTCGTAAAAATCTTTGTGTGCTTCTTTTGTTCTTTGTTGTTCTGTAGTTTCCTACCTCACAACAAAGAGGGTAGCTATCAGCACCCAATTTTTGCTCGGTCTGTCGCCTGAACCTCTAAAATACCCCAAACACCCGATCAGACCCTTCCGATCTCTCCAAAACCCAGAAAACTCAAATTCCACCACAGTAAAACTGACCGATACCAATTTGATGACCCCGATCAACCTCTAGTTACGCCTCAACCACTAGATCTAACCCCCACCATCAGACCCAGGACCTCCTAAGACACCCACCTACAAAATGTCATCCCAAAACACCTTTGCTTACCCCTCCGTCGCACCAAGATTTCATTCTGAGGCTCTCGATTAGCCAAATCAAGCCCTTTCCAGATTTGCTTGATTTGGGCCCATTTGGGCCAATCTAACCCCGCCAATCAACCCAGAATGTTCAAAAACCCCTCCCCATGAAATTTCATTCAAAACTACCCCCGTTTGCCTCTTCATCCAAAAGGATTTCGTTTTGCCAATTTCATTAGCCCTCACACATCAAAACCCTTTCTTTATCATCTGATTACATTTTTCATAGCAAGAACATTAGTGCTTTCTGGTATGTGAAGGGACTGACATACTCCCTCAACACGTCTAGCCAGCTAACCGAGTCTGGACGTGAGGGTTCTGATAGAAAAGGGGTGGGGTTTCCTATCCTTTTGCTTAGGCCCTTGCGTCCAAAAGGAGTTGGTCTGAAAGTGAAGAGGAGTGTTATTCATATCCTTCTCGGTTGCTAGAAGGTATAGATTCTTAGCTCAAATTTGAATTCAAAACAAAAAGGGTTTTGGCATTCACACCGACCAGAGAGAGGGGTGCCTAACACCTTCCCCCTCTCTCTTTCTCAACTTACCCAAATTAGCTTTATCCTAGCAGATTGATATGGAGTCATTATTTCTGAAAGTTTTGTGAGATCTAAATATGGGAGGCCCAGCACTCCCAGTAATGTATTCCGATGGGTGGCGACTCCATAGCATCAACTGGGAAGTGAATTGCCGGATATTTTCGATGTTCACAATTCTGACCTATTTTTGTTTCAAATTTTAGCTTATTTTGTTTGATTGTAGTACAAATGAAGTAAATTAAGACATGAAGTACAATAAAGTAAAATCCAAGACCAAATTAAATAAGAATTTGCAGTTTTTACATTTGCACTCCTATGCATTTGTCCTAGTGCGAATAAATTTGCTCTGTAACCAAACACGGCCTTAGTGTCAATAAGGAACTGAAAGAGAAAAATATCAATATTCCCACATTTTTGTTTGCAAAGCCCTTCTCATCCAAGTGGATTTTTTCTGGAATAAACGTCCATAGTGGGTAGTCCTAGAGATCCCATGGAAGATATACAAGAAAGGATGGTAGCTAGATTGAGACACTTAGGTATAAAGGTGAAAAGCATTGAAGAAAATGCGAGATCTTTTACTGTAATGGGTGGTCCCCTTCCTGTGCTCTCTAGAGGGTTGTGGGAATTGGTGGTAGTGTGGAGATGGTTCACCCCTCAACTGGGTACATGGTGGCAAGGACAATTGTAGATAGTTAATCAATAGTTCAGTAAATTGATTTTGAGCAAGGGCTTTTGGGAAATAATTTATCTTTAGAAGTGTGGAAGGATCTTTGGCCCATAGAAAGGGGAGATTGAGAGAGTTTTTTCTGCTTTAATTGGCATGGATATTCCACTCAAGCTTGATTTACAAGGCACAAGGAGTTTTTTTTTTTTTATACATTTTTTTTTTGATCTAGAACCTCATTATTGGCATGGCTTCATGGCATTTATATTGTTTCTTCCTGAACTTATATTCTTTGGACTTTCATTGTTCATTTGGTGTATGAGCAATGATGGATATTCTTTAGTACATGATAGAGATTAAGTTGATGGATATTCATTTGGTGTATGTTAAATGCAGGATTGTATTTGTATCAAAATGGTTATAAGTTTGTTGTCACAAATAGATGCTACTACAACTATCTCAAGCTAGTCTGTAATGCAATTTTCTTACTGTTGAACAACAGAAACTGACATCAGTCCTTAATTGAGTTGAATTAGTAATCAATGTATTTTCTGCATGAGTCAAAGATTCTTTTCCTCTATATTCCACTATCCTTACATCTCTTGATTAAATTATAATACTCAGTTGTGGTTTCACTAAAGTTGGTTTTTGATTTCCCAAATACTAATAAGTTTGGCTTTTTAATCATTTTATCTAATATTCTGTTAAGTAGTCTTTTTATTAGGTGCCATTAAATAAGAGCTGAATTAATGGCTTAATTGAATGCCTTTCTTTAGTAAATAAGTTGTCAAGGAGTGATACTTAGGCTCCTTAATTGCTGAAATTGAATTTGGATTTATTATAAAGCAGAAACAAGCACTTGACACTCTTGTATTAACTAGTAAATGTGGACGTGCGTTGCACATTGAAATTTTAAATTATAATGACAATTATTATCATCACCATTATTATTATTATTATTATTATTATTATTATTATTATTATTATTATTATTATTATTATTATTATTATTATTATTATGTCATTTTATATTCCATTTCCATCATAAATAAAAATAAATTTTATTTTAACATTTTTTTATTTAATATGATTAATATATAACATTATAAATGTTCCCAAATGTTTTCGATAAAATTGTACTTTTTATTTTTTGTGTTCTATCTTTTTTAAATATTTATTATTCATCATTAATAAAAATATTTCTTACATTTCATACTTAATTTTATTTAGTATAATGAATATATAATATTAGAGATATGCTCCATTCTTTTTTTTGTATTTTTATATATTATTTATTTTTATTTTTTTGTTATTTGATTATGGAATTATTGGTTAACCCATTTGACCCAAATGGTTGAATTGCCTACCCACCATTGGGAGGGAAGAAAATGGTTTTATTTTTAAATTATTTTTCAAATTATTTATTCTTATATTATTAAAATGAATGTTATGGATTTAATTAATAGAATTTAATGATGAGAAAATATATCTTAAATATAAGATTTAATGAGAGAATATACCTTAGATATGAGACTTAATGAGAGAGAATAGGAAAATAGTTTTATTTCCAATTAGTTTTAAATTTTATATTCCATTTCCATCATTAATTAAAATATTTCTTATTTATCATACTTATTCTTGTCTAATATGATGAATATATGATATTAAAGATGCTCCCAAAATTTTCTATTTTCTTTAATTTCTATATTTTTTTGTATTTTATCAAGTTTTAATTTTTTATTATTTAATTGTGGCAACAATGCAAAATGGGTTGGCCTATTTGACCCAAAATTGTTTAATTTCTTATCACCACATAAAATACTGCTTTTCCAAGTCAATTTCAAAAGTACAAGTTTTTATGTTATTAGAATTATTTATGTATGGATTTAGTTAGTGGAACTTAGTAATTAAAAGAAACAAAAAATGCCTTAAATGTATGGTTAAATGAGGGTCAATGAAAGTAAATACCTTAAATGGAATTTAATGAGAGGGATTTGAATGCAATGAATAATTGTATTCAAATTACTTTTTCTTCCCACATAATAGATAGGGACCCTATTTCAAAAATGGGTATTTTAGTCCAAAAAATTCCAGAAATCTTAGACCCTATTTGTACTTTGATTTCTATTTTTTTTTTGCATTTTATCAAGTTTTAACTTTTTATTATTTAATTGTGGCAACAATGCAACATGGGTTGGCCTATTTGACTCAAAATTGTTTAATTTCTTACCACCACATAAAAATACTACTTTTCCAAGTCAATTTCAAAAGTACACATTTTTATGTTATTAGAATTATAGTGAAAGTGTACGCGCATTGCATGTGGAAATATCAAATGATGATGATGATGATAATAGTCAGCAACCAAATGGCCTTACTGGTTGAACCATTAACCTATTTAACCAGAAAAATGGACTATGATTAAGAAATTAATTCATTTTTTTTATATTTTAGCCATTTATATCTTTACTAACAAAAATTCTTATTTTTCAAACATATTTTTGTTTAATATGAAGAACATATAATATTAATGCATGTTCAATTTTTCTATAAAATTTATAAAAATTTCTATAATTTTATTTTTTATTATTTAATTTATGAGATAATAAAAATTACTTATTTACCAAGAGAAAATGCAATTCCAATATATTGTTTGAATATTGGTTTTAAATATTGTGATCAAATCAATAATTTATATAAATATTTTTGTTTGAATTTTTGTAATCTTATTATATGATCAAAATAGTTGAAAATATACTTATATTTTTAGTTTTTCTTTATTTTAATTATTATAATTTTCTTTTCCTTTTAATAATTTATGATTTTTTTTTTATAATTAAAACCGGATCGTGTTAGATTCAAATATCCAACATCTTGATCGGATTCAGATCCGAATCAATATTTATGAAATCTTTGGATTGAATCAAATATAATCCCTACCAAACCACTAGCCTATCATTTCTATCATTAATGAGAATAATTCTCATTAATCACACTTTTTTATATGATGAATATATAATATTATAGAATGTATCCAAAATTATCTACAAATTTCTATATTTTCTAGAATTTTATGTTTTTTATTATTTAATAGTAACATCATGTGTTGATCCATTTGACATGGATAGTTGAACCACTAACCCACAATTTGGTTGGAAAACCATTTTTTCTTTTTTTGGTTATTTTTAAATCATGTATTATATTTTCGTCACCAATAAAAGCAGTTATTGTTTTCACATTTATTTTTGCACATGGTAGTATCAAATGATGATGATGATAATAATCAACAACCAARTGACCTTACTAGTTGAACCGTTAACTTATTTAATCAGGAAAATGGACTATGATTAAGACATAATTCTTTTTTTCTCTTTATATTTTAGCCATTTCTATCTTTACAAACAATAATTCTTATTTTTTCAAACATATTTTTGTTTAATATGAAGAATATATAATATTAGTGTATGTTCAATTTTTTTTATAAAAATTCTATATTTTTATTTTTTATTATTTAATATATGAGCTAATAAAAGTTACATATTTACCAAGAGGAAATGCAATTCCAATATATTGTTTGAACCTTGGTTTTTAATATTATGGTCAAATCAATTATATATATAGTACAAATATATAATAAATATATTATCTATTATTTATTTATAAGTATGTTATTTATATTGCATTTTGTAAACTTTTTATATGATGGAAATAATTGAAAAATACTTATATTTTTGTTTTTTATTTCAACTGTTATATTTTTTCTTCTAATAATTTATTATTATTTTTTTTAAAACATTAAATCAGATCGTATCATATTCGTATATCTGACATCTTGATTATATTCGGATTTGAATCAATATTTATGAGATCTGATCGAATCTTTGGATCAGATTAGATTTGAATATACCTTGATTCAAATATAATCTGATCTGTTTGCATCCCTACCAAACCATTTGCCTACGATGACCTAATTAATTAAATTATTGAACCATTTGACATAGTTAGTCGGGTCATGTATTAGACATTAATGCTCTTTATTTTTTATCCCATTTCTATCATTAATGGATATAATTCTCGTTAATCACACTTTTTTATATGATGAATATACAATATTATAGAATGCACCCAAATTTATTGACAAATTTCTACATTTTCTAGAATTTTATGTATTTTATTATTTAATAATAACATTATGTGCTAATCCATTTGACATGGATAGTTTAATCACTAACCCACCACTTGGATGGAAAAACCATTTTGCTTTTTCAGTTAATTTTAAATCATGTCTTCCATTTTCATCATCAATAAAAGTAATTCTTATTTTCACATTTATTTTGTTTAATATGATGAATATATAACAATAGAACTGTATCAAAATGCTTTACACAAAACTTATATTATATATATATATATATATATATATATTCACTACTTAGTTATGACATCATAGATTGACTCATTTGACCCAAAATGTTAGATCTTTGACATACCTACCATCTACATATGAAAATGGTTTCATTTTCAAATTGGTTTTAAATTTTGCATTTCATTTATATCATTGATAAAATAATTATTATTTGTCATACTTATTTTTGTTTATATTATTAGTATATAATATTATAGATGTGCCCAAAATTTTTCATATCTTTTGTACTATTTTATTTAAAAAATTATTTTTAATTATACATCATGTGTCAACCTATTTGACCAAGAAGGTTGAACTACTAACCCAACCCCTAGATAGGAAGATGGTTTAATTTCGCATTGGTTTTAAGTTGTATATTTGATTTCCATCGTTAATAAAATTGTCTATTTTATCATACTTATTTTTTAATATGACAAATATATAATAATAGAAACGTGTCCAATTTTGTTTCAAAATGTTTTCTATATTTTTTATATTTCTAAACTTATATTATTTATTTATGACATCATGAAATTATCCATTTGACCCAAATGGTTGAAGTATTTATTCACGACCTAGATGGAAAATATGATTTCATTTCTAGGTTTATTTTAAAATATAAAATTTCATTCTATTAATAATTATTGTGTATGGATTTATTAGTGGAATTTAATACTGATAAACAAAAGTATTTTTTATATTTCTAAATTTGTATTATTTATTTATAACATTATGAAATTATCTATTTAACCCAATGGTTGAACTACTTACCCACCACCTAGATGAAAAATATGATTTCATTTCTATGTTTATTTTAAAAATATAAAATTATATTCTATTAATAATTATTGTGTATAGATTTATTAGTGGAACTTAATAATGATAAACAAAAGTATAAATGCTAGATTCAATGAGAGAGAATGTGATATATTTAATGATTTAAATGTGAGGTAATTGAATGTACTTAATGGTATTCTTTTAATTACATTTTCTGCCCTTTCAACGGAAATAAACTAAATTCAAGAGGAAGAATATTTTAGTAAAGAAGAATTCCAGAAGCCAATACCTCATCATTCACACTTTTATAAGTAGTATAGGTAGATAAGAATTAGTAGCAAACAACTCTTTGTTTTCTTTGGCCCGTAGACAACGAGTTCTCTATTGGCTCTTTCTAGTTAATATGGAACACATCTCCAAGGAGTTGTGATTTCCTCCTCACATCTCGTTGCAGCTGCAATGTTTTCATTCGTGGGGAGATGTTCTCAATGCATGGCTGCAACTGTTGTAAAGAGGATTAGCAACCCCAACCCCAAAAATAAAAAAGCCTAAAGTCTTGAGCTTGAAACCAGCCCGAAGACTGAAAATCCAAGCTCAAACATGTGTAAAATTTCAGTCTGGATCAATCTATCAAATCTGTATTAATACTAGTCTAATCTGTTCTAGTTTTTATATTAAAATGATTTGATCTGTTATGAGAATTTTTAAGACCATAATTTTTCTTGTTTAATTTGGTATTAGATTGTCTTCAAACCAGACCGGACTGGACACACTCCTACTCATAACCTCCTTCACTAAAATTAATGCAAAACGTCTTTCAGTTCAGGTTAAATGACTTTAGATCTGTTTAGGCTGTCCGCCTGTTTTGGGTTGGATTGGGGGCTCGTGCCTGTTTTGCTGTGTTCCTTCTCATTTTCTTGTTCTCTCCAAACTTAATCATTTTAAATTTTACTTGCAAAAAGCCCTACTAAAAACAAATTAATAAAAGTAAAACCCCAAAAGAAAACTTCATCAACTCATAACTCAGCTTCACGATCATAACTAAGCTTCACGAGTGAAGAGAATTTTTATTCTTCACGAAAAATTGGAAATTTGATAGACCGGATTATGTCATCTTTAATTAAAAAAAAGATTATTTCATCCTTCTTTTTTCATTTTAAGCATTTTTAGAATTTAGTCCCTCTCATATTTGTTTTATTGATTGCCCAAATGTATTTCCCTTGAATTGGGAATCTTTCCCCCCTGGACAATGACCCTTCTTTTTATTTTCTAAATTTAATTAGGTAATTTTGATGATTTCTTTGCTCCGATCCGTTGCAATCTATCCTCTAACACAAATTTATTGAGCTTGTGGGTTTTAGACAGAAATAACTTAAGTGACTGCTTATTTTGATCAACATGGAAGATTTCTCTAATTCATTTTGGGAAGTGTGTAAATAAAAATATGTTCAATACAAATACAAGGTTTAGAAATATTATTTGCAGTTTTGCCCTCTTTTCAAATTGAGCTTGTTACATTTGAAAAGAATGCAAATACAAATGTGCAAGTTTCAGGAAAATGATTATACTGAATATATTTGTATTTGTATTCTTAGGGGGTGTTCGTTTTTTGGATTTTGAGAAGGGGAAAAGTTAGCCAATAGGATTTTAATTCCTATTGACCAAGAAACCTATGTTCTTTTATGTGGGGATTAGGAAAAGTTTATTTTTCTGGGTATCACTTATACCCATCTCCTAAATGGGTAAATAACTTTCTCACCTAGGGGGAATGTTACTAGCACTTGAATGGGACAAAAATGTCATTTTTAATAATAAATTTTATGGCTAAAATAGGCATTGCCTTATGTACCTAAGAAATAAAAGAACATGAATAAATGCACTTACTGGAGTAAATCTTTCTTGAGAAACACTCACCCAAGTTAATGCATTTACTTAAATAAGTAACTTACCGAAAAGCGAACAGGGGCTTAGACTCAGATTGGAAAGAGTATAAATATAAATATATAAAATACAAATACATACGAAATAATACAAAATATAAATATGCACAATACAAATACAAAGTTTTGCACCCTACATATTAATATTTTTGTATTCTTTTCAAAAAGTGAGCCTTAAGTTACTGTTTATTTCTTATTTACATCGTTTTTGCTCTTATTCTCAGCGAAAAAGCCTTAGTGTGCTTTTTTAACCCATATTTGACGAAAGGGGGAAACAAAAACAATGATGGAGAGTGGTTGGTTTGGGTGTTGCAACAAAAGACGAACCAATCATGCTGAGACTTGCCATCGTGATTTATTGCAACTTGCAAATGAAAGACAAAGAGAGATGCAAAGTGATTGCGGTTTGGGCGTTGTAACAAGAGGCAAACCCGAAAACGACTTATAACTGCAAAACTCCCCATAGTGAAGTAAGAGAAACGTCAAAATTTTGCAAATGAGAGAGAGTTTATTGCAGAAGTAAGAGAAAGAGGGAAAGAATGAATTTGTTACAAAAATAGCGTGAGAGGAAGAAAGCAAGTGTGAGGAATAGGAATGGTCTTGGGGCGATTCAGTCCTAAAAAACGTCAAAATTTTATTATGCACACTGTCTTAATAGTTACTCATGGATGCATGTCTTGTGAAAAATGGCAATCATATAGCAGAACCCAACATAGACACTATCTTGAAGGTATGTATGAAGTAGCAGTGGTCTAGTATTCCATCCTCATTACCTCATTATAATTAATTAAGTTTCATCCCAAAGTATGGGTGGGCCTGTGTTTCTTCACACTTCAAGTCCAATGGGCTTTCGTATGAGGGGGCATATTAGAGAATATCAACCTATTCAAAAACCTCACCTAATGGTTTAAGCTTTTAAATTGAATAATTCTTTGAGAGCTTACAATGAGTTTTATGCAATTCCTCATTTTGTTCTTATATTCAATTGAGTTCCTCATTTTTATCTTTAATAATTAAACTAATAATTTTATTCTAAAAGCTTATAATTCTTGCTAAAGAGTCTCTCTCCTCCATCTAACATTGCATTTACTTCCAGATCACCTGCCAACAATATGCATTCCAACAGCCTACCAACATGATCTAACACTACACATCTCATACATGGTGGGTCCCAGTCTCATGGTGAGATGTGTAGTGTTAGGAGATCCCAGTTATTCATTAATATTTGGGTTTCACTCAAATTTATCTGTTGAATTTATGTCAGATTTGAATTGAATTTGGATTGCAATAGGAAATTGAACGTACATCATTAATAACTCGTACTAAAAAAATGACCAAAATATATATTATTAATTAATAATATAAACTAATTAAAAATGGATTTTATATTACTTATACATCATTTGAAACTGTTTACCAGTCAGGAAAAGTATAAGAGAATCCCCAAAAAAAAGTGGTTTAGGGGAATACCAAATAAAAACCCTTATTAATGTTATTACCATCTGAAACTACCACAAACCAAATTCAATGGATGCATAGGCACATGATCATTCCACTTTTCCATTAAGGGAAGCTTAGTTTTCAATCAGAATTAATAACGCATTATTGATCACTTCTTTTCATTGCTATAAATCAAAAGGAAGATGAAGCACCAACTCCACCACCACCACCACCACCGTGATCAAATATTGCGCATTTCACAATATTGATCGATCAATCATGGGTTCTTCCAAAATTTCTAACTTGCTCGTCATTTCCTTGTTCTTGGCCCTGTCAATGATGACGACTGGTGTTAGAGGTATGTACCATGTTTACGTTTACAATATGTTGGGAGAAAACGAAAATCTCTGGGTTCATTGTTCATCCAAAGATGATGATCTGGGGATACATTTGGTGCCCTATCAAAGCGACTTCCATTGGAAGTTCAATGTTAACATCTTCAGGACTACGCTTTTCTCCTGCGACTTAGCAAAGAAGACGGTCAGTGGCCATTTCGTGATTTTTAATGCCAAGAGAGATGATGGTAATTGCAAGGATGACCAGTGCATCTGGCACGTTAAGAAGGATGGTATATATTTCTACAATGCCTTTGCTATGAGGGATGAGTTGAAGTTTCGCTGGCCATGAGTACTAAATGACTGATAAGTTGCAGAGTTTACCAATATAATACAGCAAATTAAATAAGAATTTAGTAGTTCATGTTAAGCAATAAGCACCACAGATCAATTTAGTAGTTCTGTTATTCAACTAATTATTAATGTTGTATTGTTGTGATAATATTGTTGATGCATGGTGAGAAGCTGGATATGTAATTGTTTCATCTGTTGAATGAAATTAAATTTGCCTGATGAAGACTACTTTTAATAAATTGTTGTTCTTGTTGTGTTTAATTCCTATATATTGTTTTAATTTAAACTATAGCGTTGGCCTGTTTGACAAGTCTTTTTGAGAAAATTTTCTTGTAGCTCTGACAGTCAAAAAACGTATTGAGCTTTTGATATAAGATCTGGGCAGCCCAAAAATAATTTGGCAGATGCACGTCTTTCTGTGCGCCTTTCCCCGTCTTCCTGTGCGAATATAAAACGTAAAAGACGCGAAAAGCTTCATTTGGAGCTTCCCAAAATCAGCCCAAAATGGGCTTTTTGCGTCTTTTCGGCATTCCGTATTTTGGCGGTTAGATCCTCCGCATGCCAAATGGAAATAGACTGAATTTCGATCTACTCAGCTTGTAAACAGCAAAAAACCACGCAGAAAGATACACAAACGCCCCTAAATTAATGAATCCATCATCTCCCATGGTCAGACATGGAGGGTTGTTTTCTTTATGATCTTTTGGGGTTATTCTATACCCTTTTTTCTAGTGCAACATGCAACATTGGAAGTCCATACACTTAAATTTCCGCACCTCAATCCTGTGAGGGAGGAGCACAATAGCTCTTTTGGGCACCTACATAAGGGCATACTGCCCAAAGTGAGATTGGTACCTTAAATCATCAAGGGCACTCTAGTTCACTTGCTCTCTTATCCCTTTAGCTTATACAGTTAGCTCTGCTCATCCAATGCAGCTTAGCCTAATTGACCTCCCCATTTTTGTTACTGACTTCAGCATCAAAGTGCTCCTCTCTAGGGATCTGATCCACTTTGGGGTTTCTGAGTATTTGTATTTAACTCATCAAATCCAACTTAGGGTCCATTTGGTTCGTAACCGGAATCGAAATCGGAATGGTCCATTCCTGGCATCTATTTGGTTCAGTCATCCTGCTGTTTGGTTCAAGTAGAAGCTGGAATCAGAATCAACCAAAGTTTTCAATTCTGCCCTTGTTAAAAGAACCTCAAAAACATCCACTAATTATATATTTTCAACATATACACACATTGGCAGCCTGCTACCAAGTGCATATATGAAGAAAATATGAAATAAAGAAAAGAAAAACACATAAACAAACAAAAATCACAAAAAATATCATTCTCCATAAAAAATGAAAAGAAAAATACATAAATAAACAAAAATCTCTCATAATGGCTTCAGTTGCATGCTCAACATCCTGTCAACAACAAACATGTTATTGTGGATATAAAATCAATATATATCTCAGCTTTTGTGGGAAATTAATATGCTATTATATATGGAAATTAGTATATTTCATTGTGGTTAAAATGTCAAATATCATTTAGGGTTTCTACTCATGCTGACTCAGAATTTTGTTGTAATTCTCCAAAAAGGCAATCGACCTCAATTACTTTCTTGTAGTTATTAAAACTTTAGCAAAGAAAAAAGCTACTTTAAAATATAAAGGAAACTATTACTTGGTAAAAACTAGTTCCAGAACCATAAATGTAGTAATTTTTGCTTCTTTTATTCATTTGAGTAGGATATAATTTTCAGAGGTCGAATTCAAGAATCAAGAACTGCTTTATTAGTCCATCACACTCTTCCTAAGCATGAAGTAGTCCTTTAATAGTCAACTTCCTCCACTCAAGACTGAAAACAACAATGAATTTGGGCAAATATTCACAAGTCTTGAGACTTAAGAGAGATGAGGTCAGTGGGGGGAGAAAAACCATATCATGGTTGCATCAAAACCCCAAAGTCATCTTTAAGGCGACAAACAAGAGGTGTCATCAATAAAGGAGGCAACTGTGGCTTGCATGGTTGGGGTCATCGCATATCAGCAACCTCATTTTCTGGTGCCTGGGTAAGGTCACCCTGGGTCCACCTCAGCATCTCCAATGCAACCCTAGGCTGATCCATAGGGACCATGTGACCGGCATCATGAACCTGTTCCACCACACAACCATAATATAAATCAGTTTATACAGTTGAGACACATGCTCCACTTACAGATAGATATTTCTAATAGTTATCTGGGTGATGAAGAGTTGTGGCTGGACCTTGAGGAAACTAAGAGGCCCATAGCTTTTCAACAGTCCTGCTTCTTCACCAACGACTATAAATGGAGTAATATGAGATGCTATAAATTCTTGCTGACCAGACCATTCCATGGCATGGACCCACCTAGAGTTCCCTGCACAATATACATAAACAGCTTTTAACTGACATTCTTAATGAACAATAAGTGTGCTGTCAAGTAATGAAAAGGATGACTTGTTATCTCAAACCAAGAAACTTACCAATGCAGTTGCATATGAGATCAGATTCTCCAGCATAAATAAGTAACTTGATTCCATCTTCTAGAAGAGCAGGGATACCAACTTCCAGATTTCTCATCCAGTCCATCATCTTGGCCTGATAGACAGTAGGGCTACATGATACAAATTAAATGTCCCAAACTCCAAGAGCTTCCCTTACACAATGTTTTCTCCAAAAGACCCAACACAATAACCACCTATCCTTACACATGAGGGATTCAAAGTATAGGAACGGTTAAAAATAACACATAGAGGTTCAGTCACTGAGCCAGTAGTAGTCCTTGAAAGCAGTGAAATAAGGAAAAAGAAGTTGACAGAGAAGTCCTCGTCCCTTCTGAATATGACGATTACGTCTTTTTCTTCTCCATAAATCGATTGATGTGAGCCCCCATATGGTATATATGTACTCCCTAAAACTACACTGCTGTTGCTAGTGTTAATAAAATAAAGAAAAGAAAATAAAAAAAACCCAACTCAAATCAGTATACATACAGTGCAGAGAACTCTTGTTCCAAATTAAATTCAATAATTAGGTAAACCAAGACATGCATTAATTCATGTATTACCAAAGAAAAAAAAGATATGCATTCATGTAGTAGACACATTAAATACAAGGAGACACAGTACTGGAGCCTAAATTAAACCCCAGCTGAATCAGTTCATAGGTACTCGATTGTGTATATAACTGGCCTAAATTCAAGCCCCCCTCCATCATCTGATGAGTCTAATCCGAGATCTTCGAATCCAGAGTCAACCAGATCATGATTGAATTAAACTTTGTAATTTCTGGTAGATCTCTGCTCAGATACGGAGACTCTAAACCCTCTTATATATACAGCTTGTCCCTGTCCTCATGACACACTAGACTAGGACTTCTCTTATATAAGCCTATACTAGGGCTCTGAAGAAAGATAAAGACAAGACAAGAAGACTACTGTTGATCATGGTACACGTCTTGAAATTGAAGAATTAAGAGTAAAGCTAAACTAATAACAATGGGAAATAAAGGGCAGAGAGGGGATAATGTGAGTGAATCATGCAAAATAAAAAGTACAGTGAGTTACATGTCAAAATGCTAGACCTAGTATTGAAAACTAAAATCCAAAGGCATCCTAGAGCATAATTGAGTGAATGTCTCAAATATGAAAATCAACAAAACAACTTCGAAGAAAGAGGATTCACCTTCTTCTTCCCCAACCATCACGTGTTTCTCTTTCTGCAATAGTGGCAAATGCCAACTAAACAGGACTAAATAATCAACAATACCACCCTAATACATGTATTTCCTTGCTCTAGTCAGCTTTACCATGCACCCTAATACATGAAGGGGTTATAATATCCTCAAGGCACCAGGACAATTGACCTGGCTCTGCCCTTAGCTTTACCATGCTGCAATAGTTTTCTTGTGTCTCTTGCTCTCCATTGTTGAAAACAATGTTTCACTATTGCTAGTTTTGTTTGGCTTTCATGTACCTGATCACACACTTACAGATTAAACTTGAGCATCATTATCAGCGTGGCTGGCATTAATTGTTAGTGAGGAAGAGGTAACCTGCATCCAGAGGATTAGATTGTGATGAAATTGAGTTTCTAAACCTCAGGATGCAGATTACCCAGTCCTAACCCAACAAAAAGAAGGTTTGCTATAGAGCTAGCTAGCTGCATGGAAGAGGTTGATGCGCTCATCATGTAGTAGTGTCTTGGCAAGCAATTTATAATGGTAGATAAAGTTACAGAGTTGGGAGTTATGGAGGGGCATTTCTCCAAGTAGCTTGATGTTGGTATGGTCTAATTAAAGAGGCAGCTGCATAAAGTATAAAGCCAAGATAAGGTCCTCTGAGCAGAATCATCAATCAACAGAGATGATTTTGTTCTCTCCTAACAATGACAGGGTTTGTGATGACGACCTCCCTTTCAGTTGACAAGATGTCATGTCAATTTAAATCTGTCCACACAACTATATGACCATGATGGTGATAATAAAAGAAAGAAACAACATCTACATGTTACATGTATATATATTCAGTAGTACGTCGTGCATGCATCTCGATGATTAGTGATGTGATTGGAGAGGGTGATCATTGTTGCCCCATGTCACTTAAATATATATATATATAAGCACTCTCAGTGCCTGAGATATATAGTGTGAGATATTCTCCATTTCTACTCCTAGCTAACTTATTTCTCACAATGCAGAGAGAAGGTGAAGTGAATGAAACATGTACACAAGTGATAGTAGTTATCTTCTGTCAAATTTGAAGGTCCCCATCAGCTTTATGCTTGATTGCCCAAATATTCTATTCCCTGGGGGAATTGAGTGGCACCCATTTGCTTGGTGCACATCTATTTGGTTTTAAACTTTCCATACATTCAGAGGACAACTTAGATATTTGGTTGCAGGAGGTTAGGGAGGAATTTCTCTGATCACACACTTACAGATTTTTTATGCTAAAATTTTATAAATACTACTTTTTGTTGCAGAGGTTCAGGTTCTCTGATCACACACTTACAGATTTCTCTGATCACACACTTAAAATTTTATAAAATTTTATAAATACATTCAGAGGTTCAGGTCAGTTAATTTATTTCTAACTATGTGCAGTTGCAGTTTCATGATTTATTGTGCTTATTGCGTCCCTGTGTGCCAACATTACATGAATGTCTATGGTGTCCTGCGCGTGAAGTTCTGTAACTGAATATAATTTAAGTAGGAATGTATGAATAGAAGGTAGAAAAATAATTATGGCAATCAGAAATTTTAGATTCTAAATTGGAAAAATGAAATATTAAATTTTCTGAGTGAAACTTTTGACACATCAGAATTTGAAATGCTAGAATGTAGTTCTGCAGTATATGATCTTACTCAAATACTGTCTGTATTTTGAATTTTGATGCTTGCTTAGAAGATGTTCTAGCCGTTCCATTTTCATTATGAATTTGTGATAATACATTTTGATTAGAAAAAAAAAAATCATGATAAATCACTCACCAAGGCAGGGATATGATACATGATCTTAGTTATATACAGTTTTAAAGTTTGCAGCTTGCTTAGAAGATGTTCTAGCCAGTCTACTGTTCTTTATGATAATACAGTTCAATTAGAGGAGGAAAAATATTGATAAATTTTTAAACAAGGTAAGGATATGGTACTAAATCTTAGTCAAATACTATCAGTATTTTGGAGCTTGCTTAGAAAATGATGTAGTTATGCCATTGTTCTTTATGGTAATATATCTTGCATTGCATAGACACCTACTACCATATTCTGTCCAACAAAAGATGTTCAACCATCTTCTGTAGCTTAGTTAACTTTCTCTTCCCATTATGTGGAAATACACTGTAAGGTAGCTTTCTATGGAAAAAAAATCTATCAATCAAGATCGATATCATGATGTGTGATCCCAGTTTTTGTATAAGGTAATTAGAATGGAATCATAACATCAGCATTGTACTAACTGAAATAGAAGTATATATCATCCATGTTTCTTTTGAAGATACCAAATAGTTTCTTTTTTTTTTTTCAGAGATGCGAACTAGCTCAAGACACCAGTTGTAGCCAACTATGCTTAGATAAAAGTTAGTTCCACCACCCATTCTCCATTTTTCTTTTTAAACACAGGCAACAAATATACTTCATATAATAACCTATATATCTTCCAGAGCCCCCTCCCTCCTTTTTGATATACTGTACCTAATTTTGGTTTATCACCACATTGCTAAGGGGAAAATTTCCAAACCATTAACAGCTAAAAAGTAGGAATGGCCTCAAGAATATTTCTGGAATTTTCTAAGGACAATATTTACCCCTCTATATTTAAATTTAATGATAAAAAAATAAGGGCAAATAGGGTAATTGGTTATTCATATTAAATGAGTTGAAAAAAGGTAATTTAAATATATTCAATGCATTCAATCCTTTCTCATTAAATCCAACATTTAAGTTATGAACTTTTATTCATGTTCATTGAATCATATATTTAAATCTTTTTTACTTATTCTCATCATTAAGTTCTATTAATTAAATCATACTTAATAAATTAATAATTCCAATAACATAAAAGCATATACCTTTAAAATCTACCTAGCAAAAATAGTGTTTTCATCTAAGTGGTGGTAAGAAATTAAATCATTTTGGGTCAAATGGGTTAATCCATGCTGCCACGATTAAATAATAAAATTAAAAAATATATAAAATAAAAAAATAGAAATTAAAAAAATTGGAAACATTTTTAACATACATATTAAACAATAATAAGTATGTTAAATAATAAATGGTTTTATTAATGATGAAAATGGAATGTAAAAATTAAACCAATTGGAAATAAAAATATTTTCCTATTCTCTCTCATTAAATCCTATATTTAAAAAATATTTTTCTCATCATTAAATTCTTGTAATTAAATCCACAATATTAATTTTAATAGTATAAAAATTAATATTTTGAAAAGTAATTTGAAAACAAAACCATTTTCTTCCCCCGGTGGTGGGAAAACAATTTGATCATTTGGGGTCAAATGGATTAATAAATAATGCCATAATTAAATAATAAAAAATTAAAATAAACAACTATGAAATTTAAGAAGTATTTTTATTAATGATTAAAATTGAAAGCCAATTTCAAAATCTACCTAGAAATTAAATGATGTCATAGTCAAATAATAAAATTTTTAATAATAGCAAACACAAAGAATCACAAAAATAAAAAAAAAAAGATAAGAGAAAATTTTGGGTACATATCTAATATTATATATTTATAAAAAATAAAACATTGGGTACATCTCTAATATTGTACATTCATTATATTGAACAAAAATAAGTTTTATACATAAAAAATAATTTTATCAATGATGGAAATGTAATACAAAATTTTATGTCAACCTAGAAATCAAACAATTTTTATTTTTAGATGGTAGGTTAGTGGTTTGAGTAAAATGATACCATAGACAAACAAAAATTAAGTGTGATAAGTAAAAAATATTTTATATAATGTAAATGAAATATATAATTTCAAGGGAAAATTATAGTCAAAGTCGGTTGTACATTTAAAATTAGGTTGCATGTTGGTCCAGAAACCAATCAAACTCTGAAAACCAACTCTACATTGCAAATTATAAAAACCCCTACCATGTCATCAGAGGCTTATGTGGTTGTTGCCAACATGGGACTCTTATTCCATGCTGGACACAACAGAAAACCTATATCGAAAGTAGGTTTTCAGTTTCTCTCCTACTCCGCATGTCTCTCGATTTCCATCCCTTCTCTCTCACTCTCATAGTCATCTCTCGGTCTCCCGCTCCCTTTGTTTCTCCCACTCTCTCTGCTTCGATCTATAGCCAAATCAAAACCTTTCTCTCTCTATTGTTCTCCCTCAATCTTTCTCATTCTTCTCCCTCACTCTCCCTCTCGGTCAAAATCTCCTTCTCCCTCAATCTCTATCGTTCTCCAATTGATGTAAATTTCATATCCAGAAGTTTCTTGTGAATTTTATCAAATTGGTATAATAATTTTTGAACTATACCAAGTTGGTCTCATGTTCTTTTATACGATCTGATTAATACCATATAAGTGTGCAAGAAAATAAGAAAATAAAAAACAAGAGAGGGAGAGGGATAGAAACTGAGGGAGAACGATATAAATTAAGGAATTAAGGGAGAAGGAGAGATCGGCCGAGAGAGAATGAGAGTGATTGAGGGAGAACGATAGGTACACAGAGAGAATGAGAGAAATTGATATAGAGAATGTACATATAGAAACCAAAAACCATTTTTATTTATTTTCAAATCACATAGTCGTTGAGCAGATAAAGATGGCTGTGAGTGAAAGAGTGTGAGGGAGATTGTGTGTGTGTGTGTGTGAGAGAGAGAGAGAGAGAGAGAGAGAGAAAGAGAGAGAAACTAAAAACCCTTTTTTTATTTTCCAATTACCCAACATTAAAGGGCAATTTCAGTATAAGCTTTTTATTGTGTCTAATATGGATTAAGAGTTCCATGTTGACAATAGCCACATAACCCTCCGATGACATGGCGAGGGTTTTTATAACTTGAAATGTAGAGCCGTTTGTTAGAGTTTTATTGGTTTATGGACCAACTTGTAACCAAATTTTAAATGTACAACCGGCTCCGACAAAAGCAATGCTATTTCTTATCTAGATGGTAGGTCAATGATCCAACTTTTCAAAAAAAAGTGCCTGGTCATAATTGAATAATAAATAGTTAAGTTTATTTTAATCATATTATTACTTTTTTTTAATTTTCAATTTCTATCTTAACTTTGATATATCTAAAATTCAAGTAATTAATATGAAGAAAAATTTCTCAGGTGCAACGCATGTACTTAATTACTAGTACAAAATAAGCAAAAAAGGACAACAACAACAACAACAACAACAACAAGGATATTAGATCTTGAATACGTGAGAAAGGTTGACTTGTGGAATAGAAAACTTCTGTCCTAAAGAATAAGAAGTAAAGAATATTTGCAGGTTAGAGGGAAAGGAAAAAGGCCAAGAGCTTTGTAGCAAGGTAAAACCCAATCGGGGATGGGGACTTCCACCGGTAGCAAGTAGCAAGTAAATCTACTAGTTAATGAAACTAGCAGAACACTTCCATCTTATTTCTATGAATCGTAGAAATGGAGACACCTATGAATCGCATAAAAAAAATAGGAGCAGATCCCAAATATAGTAGGAGCAGATCCATCGGTGTATGAATATTTTGCAGACATGAACTATACTCACTGATTGCCTGGATATGGTGTGAAAAACCCTTAATGGTAGCAGTGAAGAAGTAGATCGATCCTAAACAGAGTAGGAGCAGATATGCAAAAGATAAAACTAGTCAGTTAGTGAAAAAAAAGAAGGAAGAATGAGGAAGAGGAGGAGAGGAAGAAGAAGGTTCAATCAGTGGAAGGTTGATTTCGAAGAGGAGGAGAGGAGGAGGATAATGGTTCAGCAGGTGGTCTTACCTCGTCGGAGGTTGGTTCGACTCTTTGTTCAGCGATGGAAGATGGCGATGGTGTTCTCCCAAGCTCTTCGACTATCTGTTCATCTCTCCCAATCTCTTCGACTGAATTGAAAATGAGGAGGGCATTCTTGTCCCAAAAAATAAAAATGATATTCATAATCCGGAATGGGAATCACATTCCCTGGGGAGGGGTTAGGAATGGCCATTCCCCCATACGAGGGATTCCCATTCCACCTAGAATGGGAATGGGATTCCCATTCCAGTCGACCAAACATCCGGAACTGGAATGACCCATTCCGATTCCGATTCCTAGGTCCTATTCCCTCAAACCAAATAGACCCTTAATTACTAATGTACTTATTTGTTGCTCATCCACCTCAACTGGAACAGTACCACTTGGCCGGGGTTAAAATAAGTTTTTGCAATCATTTATGTAAACCCATTTTATTTTTATCTATCAAAAGAAATAAAAACCACTCGGGTGTTGCAACAGTTCAAATTTAAATTTAAAAAACAGAAAAGCAAATAAGCAAACTTTGGCATTAAGAGTCTAGAACCACATTAAGATTTTCTTTTTTCTTCCTTAACTAAGCATTGGAATTCAGTTTTATCAAACACTCGGTAAGTGTGGTTCAAGTGTATGGACTTCCAATGGTGCATGTTGCACTAGAATAAAGGTAGAATAACCCCAAGTTTATGGACTTCCAATGTTGCATGGCATAGAGTTTCTTTAAAGAATGAAAATGGGCAAGATGGGGCATGATTATTTTTCATGCTGTAGGCTACCTCAATTTTTGTGCTATGGGTTGATTTTTCATTCTGAAAAGAATGAGGCCCGATGACAAGAATTTTGTAACCAAATGCATTAATTTATTAATTCTTGTTCATTCTTGTCCAGAATGAGCAAGAATTAAAAAAAATGAGGCCCTGAATAGCAAACGAAACATGGCCTTAATTGTCATTGGTCACAGATTTCCCATCCAACAAATGGCTTGGGATGTGTTGTCAGTTCCTACCTCTACTATTGCTTTGGGGTCTCCTTTTAGCATTGGAGGACGTGTGCTTGATGCATTTAGGAGTTCTTTGACTCCTAAAATAGAAAAAGCACTTGTATGTGCTCAAGATTTGATCCAGTCAATGCAACATACCATTAATGTTGAAGAAGATGTAAAAGAGCATGACAAACGTGAAAAAGGTAACAATCTTTTCAATTTAAGTTTCATATCGTTTGTTATTTTTTTCTTAAGCATTGTTTAAGGTTCGTAATTTGTAAATGAATGTTTTTCTAATTTTCTTCCTCAATTTTCAAATTTATCAAAGGTTGCAGTTTACATCAAAGCTAATAGTGATTGATATGTGATTATCCCTATCTATGCTTGTACTTGATAGGTTTTTAAAATTTGATACTCATATTGCACAATATATTGGATTTGTACTATAATTTTTAAATTTCCTATATCTCTCTTGTAAGATGAACATGGAGAATATGATCCAAGAACTATTATTGCAGGATTCTTCCTACTCATATTTTTCTTTTTTTTTTTGGGTTTATGATGTTTGGTTTTTGGTTTTGTATTTGGACCTACTCATGGTTTTGTTGGGTTTATGATGTAAGACTTGTTATTTTTATGTGTTTTAGTTTTTGATGTTAATATAGTTCACTAATATTTTGCTATTCTTTCATTGTTTTCTCCCTTTTGCTCTAGATTGTTTTTACAATATGGTGATACAGTTGACTCATATTATATTTGCATTGCCTACTAGCTGTTGACTTATATTATATTTGCATTGCCTACTAGCTATAAACAGTTGCTTAGAGATGATTGTAGGCCAATCTTGACACATGTTTTGGTCATGAAGCATCTTAATAGGCCTTATGGCAAGGTTAGTAGAAAGCAGTTGAAGATGAAAATGATGCAAAAATGCATATCAAATGGTGTCAAGTTTCATCAGTCAAAGGTCCTTAAAGTTATACATTAGGAGTCTAAGGCCCCGTTTGGCGCATCTTTCCGCGTAGGCTGTCGGGTGTTTAGAAGACTGACAACCTATGTTTGGGTCTTTTCCCATTTGGTTGGGAAAAGATCTAGTCGCCAAAAGACGTCGCCCCAAAAAGACATGTGAAATCCATTTTGGGCTATTTTTTAAAAGCTCCAAATGGATCTTTTTGACTTTTTTCATCACGTCTTCGCACGGAAACACACACGGGAAGACACACCTTAATCAAACAGTCTTTAGGCCACTAAGATCTTAATGCAAAAGCTCACATCGTCTTTTGGCTGTTAGGTCTACTAGAAGATCTTTCAAAAAAGACTTGTCAAATGACACCTAAGTCTCTTTTAATTTGTGATGATGGAGTCACCATCCAGGCCACCATAGTCCTTGATGCTATTTGTTTTTCCAGGTGCCTTGTTCAGTTTGATGAGCCCTATAACCCTGGGTGCCAAGTGGCATATGGGATCTTGGTAAAGGTAGAAGAACACCCCTTTGATTTGGATAAGATGGTTTTCATGGATTGGAGAGATTCGCACCTAATGTCAATAAGGAACTGAAAGAGAAAAATAACAATATTCCCTATTTTTGTATACAATGCCCTTCTCATCCAAGCTGATTTTTCTGGAAGAGACGTCCTTAGTTGCTAGATCTAGAGTACCCATGGAAGATATACAACAAAGAATGGTGGCGATTGAAACACTTAGGCTCAGTTTGGAAAGAGAACAAATGCAAATACATATAAAATAATACAAAATAAAAGGTTTTTCACTCTACATATTTGCATTTGTAATCCTTCCAAACCGAGCCTTAGCTATAAAGGTGAAGAGCATTGAAGAAGATGCAAGATCTGTTATTCTAATCGGTGGTCCCCTTCCTGTGCTCTCTCAGAGGGTTGTGGGAATTGGTGGTACTGTGGAGATGGTTCACCCCTCAATTGGGTACATGGTGGCAAGGACACTTGTAGATAGTTAATCAATAGTTCAGTACATTGGTTTTGAGCAAGGGCTTTAATTTTGGGAAATTGATTTATCTGTAGAAGTCTAGAAGGACCTTTGGCCCATGGAGAGTAGGAGATTTAGGGAGTTTTTCGACTTTAATTGGCATGGATGTTCCACTCAAGCTTGATTTACAAGGCACAAGGAGGTTTTTTTATGCATTTTTTTTATCTAGAACCTCATTATTAGTATGGCTTCTTGTCATTTAAATTGTTAATTTCTTCCTGAACTTATATTCTTTGGATTGTCATTGTTCTCTCATGCCTCTAATACTAGTAGTGATGGAGGTCCAGCTCACGACCCACCGAACCAGCCGGCGACAGCTCACAACTAGAAAGGAACATGCATCGGATAATGACATCTAGAGAGAACCATGCAGCGGATAATGTTGACAGCTAACGTATCCAACATGCATTGGATGATGGTGGCTATCGGACGGTGGACGTCAAGTCTAGTTCCTAGTTGTTTTAGTTGTTTTACAAGTTTAAATTTCCTAGTTATTCTACAAGACTACCAGTATGTATTATAAATAATTATGTTCTGAGTTTAATAGAGACATACAAGAATTCCTTCGCCACTTTTTCTCTCTCTACCAAGGCTATGCTTAGTCTTTACGTAAGGCTTCACGAACGAAGTTGCTCGATCGTCTGGTGCTAGTATAATCCGCCCGGTCAAGTGCGTCACACTGCGTCAGGTGGTATCAGAGCCAGGTGTTCACCCAGTCAGATGGCCAATCAAGACGGTAGCAGTCACAACCAACCCCGTGACGGAGATCAGGGGTTACAAGCTGTTTGGAGAGCAATTGAAGAGCAGCGTACAGCCACTCGTAACATTGAGCAACAGTTGGCAGAGATCGCTGGACAACTACGGATTTTGTTATGAGAGGATGTTCCAAGGAATAGGGATAACGTGTTGCACCAAGCCGGAGGAGACGACTGCAGTAGAACAACCATCGATCCTATACCCATGAACCCTATTCTTGATGATGATAGCGACGACGAGCTAGAATTCGGCGTTGCTCCAGTTATTCCCAGTGATGGCAGAACCGGTAGGGATTGGCGAAATCCCTACTTGTAGTGGAGATCTGGATATAGAGGGCCTTCTAGATTGGATCACCGAGGTCGACCGTTTATTCGAGTACATGGAGATCTCAGAAGAAAGAAGGGTGAAATTAGTAGCTTTTCGATTGAAGGGAGGAGCATCTGTCTGGTGGGAACGAATGAGGGAGACTCGAATCAGAGAAGGAAGAGGTTCGGTTCGAACATGGAGGCATATGAAGCAATTAATACGAGGTAGGTTTTACCTCCTGATTATGAGCAGTATATGTTTGAGTCATATCAACGGTGTGCACAGGGAACAAGAAGCGTGAATGAGTACACCTCAGAATTTTTGAGATTGGCTGAATGGAACTAGTTATCAGAAAGTGACAATCAACAAGCAGCCCGTTATTTGAGTGGTTTGAAACCTGCTATCCGAGACAAGATTGGCGTCCAGATGGTTCTGAGCATGCAGGAAGCAAGGAACTTAGCTTTAAAGGCTGAGTTAATGTTTCAGGAGAGGACCCGAGCTGATAACTATCGACGGTATAGTGGGAGCGACAACAGGCCGACAACAATCGACAAGGGCAAGCCAACCCAAGGAGCACAACCCTCTCACCCGCCAAGTGTAGCTAACGCCAATAAGACCGCCACGGGAGGAAACACTCGAGGTAATACTTCAAACCCTCCTAAATCCATTAATCCCTATGCAAAACCTGCTCCTTTTAAGTGTTTCAAGTGCAATGAAGTTGGGCATATGTCTAGTGACTGTCCCAGAAGAAAGGCAGTTAAC
This sequence comes from Nelumbo nucifera, assembly GCF_000365185.1. The sequence continues at coordinate 1,160,893 of NW_010729152.1, forward strand.
ATGGTAGAGAGGGATGAGAAAGAAATTGGTGACGACGAAGTATATTGTGGACCCGATGGAGAAGACGAAGAAGGTACCTATGATCATGAAGAGTACACGTGTGTTGCAAGGAAGCTAATGCTATCTCAGAAAAGCAAAGATACCACACAATGACACTGGCTGTTTCGCACTAGGTGAACGGTACAGGATCAATTATTTGAATTAATTATTGATAGCGGCAGTCAGGAAAATATTATCGGCAGGGATGTGGTACGAAAACTGCAACTAATTCTTGAGAAACACCCGAACCCTTACACAATTGGTTGGATCAAGGAAGTCGGGGGCATACGCATGGAGGAACGCTGTAAGGTTCCATTCTCTATTGGTAAGTATATTAATGAGGTTTATTGTGATATTGTGGATATGGATGCTTGCCATATTTTGCTTGGTAGGCCTTGGCAGTTTGATGCAGATGCCAAACACCTGGGTAGAAAGAACACATACCAACTCGAGAAAGAGGGTGTGCGCTATACACTATTACCCATGGCAAAAAAGAACCCAACCAAGGCTTCAAAGGTAGAAGAGAGGAATTTTCTTACCATAACACACCGCCACTCTGAATTTGTAAGAGAATGTAAGGATACCCGCGAGGTCCACTTACTGGTGATAAAGGGGGAAAGTGTGAGTGAATCACTAGGGGAGAACAAAATTCCAGTGGAAGTGCATAGACTACTCGACGAATTTCATGACGTAGTTCCTAACAAGTTACCTAATGAGCTCCCACCATGCGAGACATCCAGCACCACATTGATTTTGTTCCTGGTGCTAGCCTACCTAATCTGCCACACTACAGAATGAGTCCTAAAGAAAACGAGATTTTACGAGAGAAGGTAGAAAAACTGTTGAGAAAGGGGCACATCCAAGTCAGCATGAGTCCATGCACAGTACCGGCATTATTAACACCGAAGAAAGATGGGAGTTGGACGATGTGTGTCGATAGCAGAGTAGTCAACAAAATCACTGTTGGCTACAAGTTTCCCATTCCTAGGCTGGATGACATGCTTGATCAACTTGATGGGGCTGTGATCTTTTCCAAGATCGATCTCAGAAGTGGTTATCATCATATCAGAATCCGTCCCGGAGATGAATAGAAGACAGCTTTCAAGACCAGAGATGGATTGTTCGAATGGTTAGTCATGCCTTTTGGACTAACTAACGCACCCAACACCTTCATGAGACCGATGAATCAGGTACTACGCCCTTTTATTGGTAAATTTTTTGGGGTATATTTTGATGATATCTTGATTTACAGCAAATCTGTCGATGAGCACATAAGACATATTCGATAGGTATTGAGTGCATTAAGGGAGAACAAACTATATGTTAATCTAAAGAAGTGTACTTTTATGAGTGATAGTTTGTTGTTCTTGGGTTTCATAATAAGTAAGGATGGAATTAAGGTGGATGAGGGGAAAGTGCGAGACATTAGGGAGTGGCCAACCCCAACGAATGTCACAGACGTAAGGCGTTTTCATGGGTTAGCAACTTTGTATAGGCGGTTTATCAAACACTTTAGTAGTATTGTAGCTCCAATCACTGAGTGTTTGAAAAAGGGTAAGTTTCAATGGGGAGAGGAACAAGAGCAAAGTTTCGCTCTAATAAAAGAGAAGTTTATGCACCGCTCCTGTATTAGCACTGCCAAGCTTTGACAAATTATTTGAGGTTGAGTGTGATGCTAGTGGAGTCGACATAGAGGCTGTGTTATCATAAGAAAAGAGACCAGTTGCCTTCTTTAGTGAAAAGCTATGCAAAGCCAGGAAGAAATGGTCCACTTATGATAAAGAATTTTATGCTGTTGTAAGAGCATTAAAGACCTGGGAACACTATTTGATTGCTAAAGAATTTGTCCTCTACACCGACCATCAAGCTCTTAAGTATTTAAGTAAGCAAAAACAGTTAAGGAGTGATCTGCATGCAAGGTGGTCTGCTTTTATTGATAAGTTCACATACAAAATTGTGTATAAGGCTGGGCAACAGAACACAATGGTCGATGCTTTGAGCAGGCGTGTGGCCCTCATCAAGACTTTTAGTATCGAAATTGTGGGCTTTGAATGTTTGAAAGGTTTGTACGCCCAAGATGAAGATTTCAAGCAGATTTGGGAAAAGCGCATGAATCGGCAACCAGCGGGTGATTTCTATGTACATGACGGATTTCTTATGAAGGGGGACCAACTGTGCATTCCTTGCATCTCCCTCCACGAGAAAATCATTGAGGATTTGCATGGAGGCGGCTTAGCAGGAAACCTCGGGAGGGAAAAGCCGATTGAGGCTGTCAAGGGGCGTTACTACTGGCCTAAATTGAGAAGAGATGTGACCACTATCGTGAGTAGGTGCTACATATGTCAGGCGGCTAAGGGACAGACCCAGAATACCGGCCTTTACATGCCTTTACCTGTTCCTACTGCGATTTGGGAAGACTTGTCTATGGATTTCGTGTTAGGCTTACCGAAGACTCCAAGAAACATGGACTCCGTCTTTGTAGTTGTTGATTGGTTTTCCAAGATGACACATTTCCTCCCATGCAAGAAGACCATGGATGCAATAGCGACAGCCAAACTATTCTTCAGGGAGATTGTCCGTTTACATGGGGTGCCTAAGACCATCACGTCGGATCGAGATACGAGGTTCTTAAGTCACTTCTGGATGACCTTGTGGAGGCTATTTGACTCATCCTTGAATTTCAGTAGTACAACTCATCCGCAGACTGATGGATAGACAGAAGTGGTAAATCGAACTCTAGGTAACCTGATCCGGAGCATTTGCAGAGAAAGGCCGAAGCAGTGGGACTTTGCCATAGTGCAAGCAGAGTTTGCCTACAACAACACAGTTCATAGCTCTACAAGTAGATCCCCATTTTCTATTGTGTATATGAAAGTACCTAACCATGTGTTGGACTTGGTGAAGCTACGTAGGGTACCAGGCCTTAGTACTTCAGCAGAGCAGTTAGCCGGACAGATCCAATCAATACAGGAGGAAGTATAGCAGAAACTTCAAAGGACCAATGCAAAGTATGAGCTTGCAGCTGACAGGCATCGCAGGTATCAGGTGTTTAACGTCGGTGATGAAGTCATTGTGTTCTTAAGGAAGGGACGCATACTCGTTGGGAAACATAGCAAGCTACAGCCTCGGAAGTACGACCCATACAAGACTATTAAGAAGATCAATGACAATGCTTACGTAGTGGGCTTGCCAGATCACATGGGTATTTCCAAAGCATTTAATGTCGCTGATCTTCATCGTTATTTACCGGAAGCGACACTTGCATATCCCGATCATGACTCGAGGTCGAGTTCCTTCCAAGTGGGGGAGAATGATGGAGGTCCAGCTCACGACCCACCGAACCAGCCGGCGACAGCTCACAACTAGAGGGGAATGCATCGGATAATGACATATAGAGAGAACCATGCAGCGGATAATGTCGACAGCTCACGTATCCAACATGCATTGGATGATGGTGGCTATCGGATGGTGGACATCAAGTCCAGTTCCTAGTTGTTTTAGTTGTTTTACAAGTTTAAATTTCCTAGTTATTCTACAAGACTAACAGTATGTATTATAAATAATTTTGTTCTGAGTTTAATAGAGACATACAAGAATTCCTTCGCCACTTTTTCTCTCTCTACCAAGGCTATGCTTAGTCTTTACGTAAGGCTTTACGAACGAATCCACTTGATCGTCCGGTGCTGGTATAATCTGCCCGATCAAGTGTGTCACGCTGCGTCAAGTTGAATAGCCATTATGGCAATGGGCACTCTTCCTCTAGTAAGCAAGATTAGCAACTAATTAATACATTATAGAGATTAAGATGATGGATATTCATTTGGTGTATGTTAAATGCAGCATTGTATTTGTATCTAAAATGGTTATAAGTTTGTTGTCACAAATAGATGCCACTACAACTATCTCAAGCTAGTCTGTAATGCAATTTTCTTACTGATGAACAACAGAAATTGCATCATTCCTTAATTGAGTTGAATTAGTAATCAATGTATTTTCTGCATGAGTCGAAGATTCTTTTCCTCTATATTCCACTATCCTTACATCTCCTGATTAAATTATAATACTCAGTTGTGGTTTCACTAAAGTTGTTTTTTGATTTTCCAAATAATAATAATTTGGGCTTTTTAATCATTTTATCTTTCTTGAAATTTATATTTATTCTTCTATACAGAGAACAATTTTCATGGTACACATATCTACAGGTATAGTTATAAAATACACTTAATAGTTAGTTTGTGTAAGGTACAAACCACAAAGTGGGACTGTTGTAACTTTGTATTTGAGGTTTAACATGAGATCAAAGTAGCTAGGCATAGCTTAAATAGTGTTCTAGACAAGTTGGTAGGTCTTTAATGCTGAAATTCGGTTCGGTTTGTTCAGTTTTGGCAAAGTCCGATTTCAGTTCAGTTTCAAAAAAGATATATTGGTTTTTAAAAATTCGATTTATTTGATTTGAATTTTAATTAAATAAACCGAATGCTCACCCCTATTTACATCTATTTCTTCTTTCAGTACCATTTGTGATTCCCAACCCACTTCAGTCGAGGTGCTCACATTTGATGCTCATCTTGAATTTCTGCTTAGGATGTTAAGTGAGATAGAAATGAAGGAAGCGCTTGGCCACCACCTGAAATGGTTAGATCACCCACCTTGCTTGATAATCTATCTACAAATTACAAATTAGTTGTTTCATCCATCCGCTCACCCCTCCTCAAAAGGGAATGATGTCTTGAGAAAGGAATATACATCGACTGTACCACCGTTCATTTAAATCATCCATTAATTGCTGGATCCGAAACTAGCATTTTACATTGAATAAAATGACTTGCTGAATCAAGATCTTTACATCCTAAACCCACTCTAGAGAAATGGGAGTTGTTCCACAGATAGTTTTGCACATGGTTTTTAAAACTGGACAGGACCGGAAAACCAGGAGCCAGTCAGGTGACCGGTTTTGTTTTATTCCAGAATTATTATTTTCCCCAAAATCATTGATTTGATCAGCAAACTGCTGATTCGGGCAGTCGAACCGTTTGATTGGTTCAATGGTTTGGCCGCTTTTTATTTTTTAATTTTTTTTTGAACTTTTTTATTTTTTTGTCAAAATGGGCCATTTATTCAGTTCGAGTGATTGGACTGTTCGACCCAGGAACCAGACCTCTGACTAGTTCATTGTCCGGATCGGTTTTAAAAACCTTGGTTCTGCATGCTATTTTGACCTTGACAAATAGATATTATAATATTTAGTTACTTACTCATGGAAGCATATGAACATGGAGTTAGCTAGAGTTAAGATGGCATCCTAAAAAATCTAGTTTTTGGGTGGGAGATGATCCCTCCTATTCACCTGTTCGGAGGTCTTTGCAGCAATAGAAAAAGGAGATGATGATATCATCTAGTTTTTGGGTTGCAAATGGTTTCATGCATTGGACATATCCATCTGTTGGTAAGCTTTACCAACAAAGAAAAGTTTTCCATGAGGACAAGACCAACAAGGTGCAATTAAAATGTTTCATTTTGAAAATTTAAAGAATAATGATACATAAAATATATAGTCTTTTACAAATTTTCGCTAATGCACACTAATGACAGGGAAAAATTTAATTGATTGTCAGAAAACTTGGGGACACTTTAAGGAAATTTCTAAAAGTAAGGATGAGTAAGCCAATTTCCAAAACGTAGAGGTACTTTAAGATATTTGTCAAAAAAAATGGTTGAAAAGGGAAATTTGTAGGGCTCCAAACAAATTGGATTGAATTTGGACAAGGATATATCTAAACTCGTTCTGGTAAAAATTTGAGAGATTTGAAATCAATTCAATATATGATGGATATGTAAAACATAGATTTTGAATTCAATTCATTTATATATTTGAATATTCAATTAGATTTGAATTCAGGTTTGGATTGGCCATATATATTTTCCCCAGCTATGGCAGAAATAGGGAAGATCTTGTAGGAAAACCCTCTAGAATGGTTTTGCTAGTCCTCAAGTTTTCCTAAGGCTGAATTTGTTTTGATAGAAAAGGTATGGAAAGGAAGGGAAATGTAGGAAAACCTTTTTTTTTTCAAACCAAACACATACAACCTAAAAGTAAAAACCATGTAATCTTACACTTGACTCATTAGTTGGGAGCTTAAAGCAGTCTCCAATGAGATGGGATTTCCCAGATTGTGTGGTTGCTGGATTTCGTGCTCTTAAGGCTGCGTTTGGAAACTGATCGTGCATGATCTGGAAGCTCCTAGCTGGAAGATGACCTGAAAGCTGGTTGCGCAGTGAGCTGGTTCGAACTACAAGAAAACAGATCAAAGAACTTGGGGTGGCTAACCCAGCGATGTCGCTCCAATGCTTAAGTATTGGGTTGTGCGAGCTAAAAGTTTGTATGCTAGTAAGCTAGTGAGCAAATAATCACACGCACCTTCTCCTCTGAGTCTATGGGGTTGGTGCTTTTATATAGGCATTATTCGGTGTGGGCCTCACGCAGTGCATCCGAGATTTCCGAGAGGTCATGCCTAACTGGTCCGAAACCCTCAGAGGTAACCACCATGCAAGTTGACCACCCTCCGAAACGTTCGGTACGTGGGCCAACTTCTGAGAAATGTGGGAGTGTCGAGATATGCATGTCGAGTTTTTCGGTGAGCACATCTCGCAGGTTGCCACTTGGTCCTCAAGCAGGCCAGCACGCCCTCGAGGGAGGTTGCTCCTCACGTCGAGGTCACTTTGGCTAGTGATGAGGTGCTATATTTCGGCCCTGGACGAGGTGCTTCTAGCTGACCTGAGTTGTGGTCGAGGTCGCCATGTTGGCGGTGAAGGCAGGTTGCCAGGTCGGGGCGAAGAGAAACAGTGATCTAGGACTCCAAGTCACTGCTTAGGTGGTGTCTATGTGTCATTCAACTGTTCCAAGAAGCCATGTGTCACAATGTCATTGGAGGCCAAATCCACCCTCAATAATTGCCCCCACTCCCGAGCTGAGGGCAGTTTGATGAAGGGAGTAGATTGTTCCTTTTGCCTGGAATGACTGTTTGACGAGCTCGTAGTCGTTGGCATCAATCGAATTTGCTCCTCAAGTCGAAAGAGTCCAAGTGCTTGCAGCCTTACGTAGGACCTCGCAGTCTTGATTATCAGAGCACGAGAGCGAATTCATCTGCTCGAGGAGAGGTGGAGCAAGTACCCGAGGACATCTACCTTTTTAGGGATGGGACCATCAAGGAATTTTGCAATCCGGCTAAGTACCTCAAGAGCGAAGCTCATCATGTCGTCCTTAAGAAGGGGTTTTGTGTGACTACTTTATCAGGTCACTCCACCTAGGTAGACTTCGATGTAGTGTCCCTCGAGCTGGTGCTCAAAAAAGTAGCCAGCAAGTTCGATGTGGAGCCTGAAACCGAGGTGGAGGCCTATTGTAAAGAGATCAACCAAGTTTGAGTCTATCATGGTGCTGAAAGCAAAGTAGTTTTTCCTTTGTTCTCTTTCTCGTGCTGAATGCGAACTGCTTTTTATTTCTCCCATGCCAAAGAGACAATTGGGTTGCCCATGCCGAGGAGGTGGCTGGGTTTTATTCGTGTTTAGCACCGAGGTCACTTTTCACTTGGTGTTGTAGCCCTTGGGCTTTGAGAGCGACTCGTGGTCCACTCTCCTTATCCTTGATCTTGCTCATGCCAAAGAGGCGACTAAGTCGTATGTGGTGCTGAGGCCTTTTACCAATTCAGCACCTTATCCCTTAGGCTCTAGGAGCAACTCATAGTGCACTCTCCTCATCATTATTTAGCCGATGTGCGGCCTGACCTGTTCGCTTAAGCGGGTGGCCATTCTGTTGTACCCTTAGATGTGGCTACTTCTTCATCGTCACTTGAGATTGGCTTCCTTAGGAAGGTGCTTGCAAGATCCTAGCATACTGCTCCTGGAACCGCTGACCATCTACTCCTATTGGAGTCATGTGAGGCTCACCCTAAGGGGTCAGCTTTGCTGTCTACATGTTGCCTACTCCTACGGGAACCATAAGGGGCTTGATCTATGAGAGCGGTTTCACTTTCAGCTCGCTTCCAACTCTCAAGGGGGCCATAAAAGCTCGATCTATAGTAAGGCTTTGTAGTTCGGGTCAGATCATTGAGGCTCGCTCGGGCTGGTTATTCATTTCTATTATGTTTGTAGGTTTTATCGTTACTTTTGACATTAGATGATAAGTTGATGCCACGATTGCACTGCATCATCCCTTAGAGATGTTGGCCCGCATCTTTGCCACATGCACAAAGTAAGCCCACTTTTGTCTATTCATTATTAAAATTTCAACCCGCATCTTCGCCACATGCACAAAGTAAGCCCACTTTTATAAGTTTGTTTAAAGGCCTTTTTCTCCAACTATATTTCAGTGTACTACAGATTTATTTGAAATTGTTCATATTCATAACCATGCTAACTGTTCCGTTGACACAAAACTCGGGTTGGCCCAAGTTAACCACATTTTACACTGCTCCGGACTTGTGTTTTGGGTTGGGACCATTTAAAATTTGGCAAAAATCCAACCTCCGCCCATCCAACCCAAGTTGAGGCCCGAACAAATAGAATACTTGTTTATCTAATTCAAGCCACCATGCCAGTTAATTTCCACCAAACAAGTAGCGATATTGCAAATTAGATCAATTCAACTACTACTACAAAAAATGAAAAGAAATCAATATGTTCGTAACTCTTCTTATTCTTCTCATCTTTATGTATATATTTTTTTTTCTCTATGGATGACCTAATGGGCTTTCCTGTTATTGAAGATAGTTTGGATTTTAAGTCCAGATCCAGTCAGCATTGACGAGGACAGTTATAGTTATGAATGTCTTGAGGGTTATAATTCTAATTCTTATTTGCATTTGGGTGATCTTAGAAAGCGATTCTTCTTTTGAATACGTCAGCTTTTGGCTTTTCCGTAGGGTGAATCTGTGGACTCTAGAGCCTCGGTGGCTCTGTTTGTTTGCAGTGCAAATTTGCACCTAGTTTCGGATTTTATATCTGGTTGTTATGTAACTACGAACTACACTTTTATCTTATCTCATTTGTACTCACTGACAGTACAAGTTTTGCATAATTTGTATCACCTTTACATCAATTCCCTCTCATATAAAGTGGGAACCATATCATCTTGCTTATTGTCTCACTCCCAAACAAACAACTCTCCTCTTACCTCTATTTCATATAAGGTGATAATCACATCAATTTACTTCTCATTACAAACAAATAAAACAAAGTCAAATATGAAGCAAAAAAGTAAATTATACCACATTCTACAGTCAATGAAACTAACACTTAAAATCAAAGCCCCTGCGTTTGGTTGCAGCGCAAATTTATACATCTATGCAAAACCATGGTGGTACAAATGTTTTTGGGTGCAAATTCTGATTTATTTTAATTTGTTCAAATTTCACCTTCTTTTGTTTAATTACAGTAATATAAATGAAATAAAACAAAACCTGAAGAAGAATAAATTAAAACCCAAAACAAAATTAAACCAGAATTTGTATTATTCTCATGCATTTATATTAGTGCAAATAAAATTGTAATATTACAACCAAACTCAGAAAATAACCAACAAAATAGTAAGTTTTGATTTTATTTTCTCTGTTCTTTGTGAAATATTTTACCTTCGTACGTAGGTAAACCCAGAGATGAAGTGATGATGGCGATTTAAGAACCCTTTCCCCATTTCTTTGCCATTTTCTTTTTTTTAATATACATGCTGTGTGTGTTTGCCGATGTAAACCTTTGTGCTGTGACTGTGATGTATACAGAGCTCAGATGGATATTAGCTCAGGGATATCAGTCAGAGTTTTCTTACAAGTTATCACGTTATTGTGACTTGTGAGGACCTTGGAGTATGCTGTCATTGATCACCAACGATGAGTCTTCAACTGAGTTCAGACAATAACGAAAAACAAAGTAATGTTTTATTGGTGGATGATATAAGTGAAATCTCAAAATCATAACCATTTGAGATTTAATTAATTACATCAATAAATGACATCATGTGTCATATTGAAATCATTACAGATATCACTCATGGACACAAAATCAAATACTCCATTCCCTACTGCAGGGATCTGATGATTGATCTCCTGTTCCAGTTGTATGGGGAACTTCTGATTGTAGGTGGCGGCACCATTACTTAAACCACTACGGAATTCATTTCCAAATTGTCCGTCATCTCGTAACAAATTATGTTTGAACGCATAGTCCGGGTTCGAATTGTCGGACATCATACTTGAAATCGCCATCGTCCCACCGGAGTTTACAAAGTTCCGGTTATTGATGTGGTCCGATGACAGCCATTCAGCGAACAAAAGCCTCGGGAGGGAACTCTGGAGTGCTACCTTGTCATCGGGAGCATGTGGAAGTGGAACAGATCGGTCTGCATCAACAGCGGAATCTTCCATCTGTTGGAATGATTGGAAGCTCGAAACTTGCTGTGTGTTGGGATTTATTGTCTGCATAGAATATTCTTCGGTTTTTGGAGCTGAGTTGAGCAACTGGGAATTGATTTGAGCTAATTCCAAAGCTTCGACCTTCATGACTTTCTTCTTCAGGTACGAATTCCAGAAGTTCTTTATCTCATTATCAGTCCTCCCGGGCAAATGCTGTGCAATCTGTGACCACCTGATCAATGTTCGATTTACTCCATTATTAGCGTCTAACGATGTGATTTGAGGGGAAAAACATGGAAAAAGAAAAAGAAAAAGCTCTGTTCGATCATATTGGCTTACTTGTTTCCCAACAGGCGATGGAGGGACAAAATCGTCTCCTCCTCTTGGATGGTGAAGACGCCGTGCTTCAGGCCAGGTCTCAAGTAATTAATCCACCGTAGTCTGCAACTCTTCCCGTTTCGTTGCAAGCCTAATAATGTGACAAAAACGGCATAAGCGTTAAACATGAGGGTATTTTAGTCATCCTATGAATCACCACAGATATTGGGGACCGATTAGAGAATAGAGAGTGCATGCAATGAGCCACTTGTTGATGATTATTATTAAATATAAACTTTGACTCCATTACGCCTTGAGTTCCAAAGCGTGCTTTTATTCCCACAAACTGACCAAAATGCCCATGTCGGTAATCATTTTCTACAAGTATCCCTCTCTCTATCTGACGTGCTCATCAGGAACCTGAACTCCGGGAGGAAAGTAGGAGCAGGGAAGCCCCAGCTGCTACCACAGCAATCTCTTGTTGGGGCTGTACATGTCAAACTATAAAGCGGAGTTCTGTACGTCTTTTCCGTCGTCTCGGGCGTTAGAGAACCAATGCACTGATGCATGCAACGTAGGTGCTCGATGAAATGCAAATCGGTGCAATTGTGCTTGTGCAAGCTAAGAGTGATTTACTAACTTACCGGCCTTGATGGGGACGGTGCTCCAGCAGCCATGGCCGTGTTGGAGGACGTAATTCCTGAGCCTCTGGTCTTCCTCCGGCGACCACAACCCTTTCCGGTGCTTCGGCTTCGGCTTATCGCAAGACTTGCACCCCATTGATCACCGCCTTCTCTGGGTATAACTAATTAACTTATTCTCTGCAGCACTGAAACGAATTGGGACTCGGAAGAGATAGATGAACTGATGAGGCCCCTCTTTCTGAATTCCGATATATAAGATTTTTCTGGGGAAGGAATGAAGAAAGTTTGAAATTTTAAAAGTGAGATTCCCAACTGAAAAAACAAAGGGGATTAGTTGTACTTGTTGCTTCTATTTTATTAATTGCATTTTTTTATTATGAACTCAGCATATATAAAAATAAACGACTAATCATATAGGAATCAATAAATTATAAAATGAAACACGAAGAAATCACGCCAGTCGCCAGACCAGTATAACCCCTGTTGAGTTTGGAAAGCAGACATCAATCAAATCTTAGCCCATTACTATGCTTCTTTAATTTCCTTGTTCTTTGACTTAACAAGCTAGGATCTTTCTTAATAATAGTTTAATTTCATATTGGAGTGTTATGTCAGTTAAATTAGCTTCTTTGCCGTAGGTATATACATACCGACATATGTCTAGCTATTTCTCCCAAGTTCCAACCTTTTTTTTTTTATAAAACAAATATTTTTCTCTGGGTTTTCATGGGCTAAATATCTTATGCTCCGTTTGGTTTGTAGGATGGGGATGAGAAAAAAGAAATATTCTGAAAATATTCTTTTTTTTCTCATTCCGAAAATCATGAATTTGGAGTCGCACCAAAACTGTACGACCTCGATGAAAAATCTTGGAAAAACACTGTTACAGCTGAAAGAAGTCAAAGAACCACCCTCTTCTTCTTCTCTCTTCTCTCTCACCTTCTTCCCGTCTTCCACCAGATCTATGGTGAACCAGGCAGTGGTGATGCGTAGGCTACGGTGACACGCAGGCAAAGCAAACCAGAGTAGTGGTGACGAAAAACGAAAAAGAAGCCAAAGAAGAAGAAGAAAGAGAGAGAGAGAGAGAGAGAGAGAGAGATTAGAGAGAGGACGCGCAGATCTACCGCTATTGCAACTTGTAGTAGCAGTGACGAAATGGAGCGAGAGAGAAAATGGGGGAAGAGGGGAAGAAGAAGGAGAAGAGAGAAGAAGATCAGGGAGAGAGAGCGGGAGAGGGAAGCCGGAGATGGATTCAGATCCACCGCTTCTCTTCCTAGTTGCCTTTCTATTTGATCGAGAGGAGGACGAAGGTGACCCTTTTTACATTTTCCCATCCCATCCCACTCCAATAAAACCAAACAATGGAAACTTAATTTTTTACATTTTTCCATCCCATCCCATCCCATCCCACCTAAATCTTCCCACAAACCAAACGGAGTCTTAGGTGGTGAAAAACTTTCCCAAGAAACTTAATTACGTTTGGGTTGATAAATTTAAATTTTGACTATAGTTTGGATCGAGATTTATATATATATTTATATTTATATTTTAGCAAATGCTCAACCCAAATACAGTCAAGTTGTAGCCCTAATTAGAGAGAATAAAAAAGGATATAAGAGAAATTTAAGAGGAAAGGAGTGATTTAATGGAAGAGGGAAAATGTTATAAACATTGACCATATGTGATCTTATATTAGAGAGAGTAATGCAGTAATGCTGGGGAGAAAATTAATTAAGACTCAAGAGGGGCTTCTGTATTGATTGAGATGTATTGGCTGAACTGCTTCAGAGAAGCCTCTTGAGATATAAACTTGCTAGAAAGTATATCCGCTTCTACCCAAACAAAACCCTGCTCAAGGGCTCTCTTTGTACATATTTCTACCCAAACAAAAACCTGCTCAAGGGGAGGTCAATGTTGAGTTAGGAATCTTGCAACGTCATATTCAAGTCATGAGAATCGATGTGATACACGGGCAACATTACAATATAATTTTAAGTATACTTAACAGAATGACAAGCACTGCACTACATGATCGAGTACGAGGAGATTCTTATCCAATAGAATGTTGGACATTCTATTGAGCCGGTGCAAAGTTTGCATCAGTTGGACATTCTTATCCAATAGAATGTTGGTCAATTATGCCGCGACTGACAATGGTTGTTTGCTAAGCCCTGTGCCGGTGGTTAGATCATTCCGTTGATGTGATGTGATCTTCCATGGTCATGGTCAGGCAGACGACTTTGGTTGGTTGTTCATCATTGCTCCGATATTCAATTAATCAAGATATTCGGAGGCTAATTAGGTTTCTGCTGGCCAGTCGAACCTAATCTTGATTCTAAATGCCATCTTAATTAGTGTTTTTTTTCTCATCAATCATTCTGTTAATTAATCAACAATTAATGGTACACTATTATACGGATCATGGAAGATAACTAAGAACATTCCACGCAATTAATGAGCACCACTGCACCACACAAAGTATTCTTGCTTGCTCCATGTATAGTGAACTAGTGTAGGGTAGGACAGCAGTTCAGGCCGGATAGGTTCCTGTTGAGGTCAGCCCTGGTTCTAGTTGGAACTTTACTTAATAAATTTATAAATATGCACAAAAAACATCATTATATTCTTGTAGGATAGATTTTTTACAATAAATAAACCACCCTTCATCGTATCCGGCTCTATTGTTGGGCGGGTTCAGCTGGTTGGGTTTGGATTGAACTTTCATTCATTCCCACCATTGCATTAATAACTTATTTGAATCATAAAACTTAATGGAAATCCACCTAATTCATTAAAATTTATTCTTCACCAAACGAAATATCTCTTCAGCCCAGGTGTTAATTGGACTGGATTTGGTCCAACCCGATTCAGTCCAATGTGAGTCCACTTATAGATGGATTGGATTCATCCTTCCAAATCTAATACAAACCAAATCCAATTCAATCCATTAAAATGTAAATGGATTAGATTGGATCTAATCCAAACTGAATGAAATATAAACAATTATATAAAAAATTATAAAAATATATCAAAATGAAGAAAATCTGAAAATTACAAAAATATACCATTTTGGCATTGAAAAAGTACTTTTGTAAAAGTGCTTTCATAAAAGTACTTTAATAAAATTACTCTCATAAAAGTGCTCTCATATATTTTTATGAAAGTACTTCGTAAAAGTTCTTTTACAAATTACTTTCATAGAAGTGCTTTTATAAAAATACTTATGTATAAGTGCTTTTGTAAAAGTACTTTCATAGGCTTTCATAAAAGTACTTCCATAAAAGTGGTTTCGTAAAAGTGCTCTTATAAATGTATTTCTACAAAAGTGCTTCTATAAAAGTTCTTTTGTAAAAGTGATTTCATAAAAGTGTTCTCGTGTATAAGTACTTTTACAAAAGTGCTTTCGTAAAAGCACTTTTATTAATGTGCTTTCGTAAAAGTGTTTTTATAAAACTGTTTCTGTAAAAGTGCTTTTATAAAAGTATTTTTATTAAAGTGCTACTTTTCATAAAATTACTTTTATAAAAGTGCTTTTGTAAAAGTGTTTTCATAAAAGTACTTTCATAAAAGTGATTTTATGCCAGCTTCAATTTTGATCGGTTTCAAATTGGACAAGAATTTGGCCTCATGATCAGATTATTGGAAATTTGGTTTAAGTTCAATTTAGAGCAATAATAATATGGACCAATTTATTTTAGATTTACCCATGCCAACGATTATAATGAACTATCCAAATCCGAGTTGATAAGATTTAGATCGGATTGGATCCAATCAAAAACCGGTCAATTGACACCCATACTCTTAGACATAATGACTGCTATGTGGGATGCAGATCCAGTTGGCTTAGGATATGATATTGGCAAATGGAGCATAAGAATTCTGTTTTTTTTTTGCTTTTTTCTTTTAATTTCATGGTTGCAGTGGAGCCCACAAGAGGAATATGCTGTTATTAATGTCCTCTCACTCAGTCACTCTTGCATTACTAGGAATCTACATCCCATGAATTTTATAACTTGCATCAAGGGTCAAGAAGATTTCAATAATCTCAAATTAAAGGAAGATTTTGGTTGGAAGCATAAAAAGTTGGTAGTTTCACATTAAACCAAACTCAACTGTCCAATAAAAAACTACCATTTCACCATTTGCATGGCTTTAAATGGATTCAAAATGCAACCATGCACTAGACGATCTATATGATAGCCTCATTAAAAATGTAACTAGGCATGCATCAAAGGAAATTCACACCACAGAATGGACACAGATACTTTTACATTAATTGTCATTATAGGCCAGGATGAAATATCATATAATATGCCGATTCTTAATTTCCATGCAAAGTAAAAAAAAAAGGAAACCGTTGATAATTTCCTTGGTACTTTCCTCATAAAGCATTTGAATTATTGTTTCTAAATGTATTCATCTCGGCATTAGAATTGGAAAAACAGGAAACATGTTTGACTCCTCCAGTGCCATTGTTTTCATAATTGATGTCATGTGTCTAGGGGTGGATACGATTCGAGTTATTCATGAGTTATTTGAGCTCGGTTCGGTCTAAATGGAATTTTGAACATTTGAATACATGAACTTTCGAGCTTGTATATATTTAAATTTATATATATTATTATACAGTTTTAATGAATTCCGTTGGTGAGGATGGTTTTGTCTCAATCATGGTCCCCGCTATAGGATGGTTTTGTCTCAATTACCAAAAATAGGGAAATCGAAAAAACCCTCATTCGGTCAAGCTTTTCATTTCTCAAACTCTCACCTCTCAACTCTCACAGTAACAGCTGTCACATACGATTGCAAGTGCAGAGTCAAAATCCAAACTCCAATGCTTTCTTCAGTCAAAGACAAAACAAATAGGACACATATAGATGATGACACTCATTCTTCTTCTCTACTACAAAACTTTTTCAACAGAGATTCAACCTACGGAAGTTATTTAATAGAGATTCAAGGTACGGAACTTCTTCTTCTTCTTCTTTTCATTCTGTGATTCTGTGGATGATTTGGATTTGGGTTTGTTTACAGTTGGGACTTGAAGGATCATTTTGGGTTCACTCGTGGACAATAAAAGACTACCACCCTGCCCCATAAAAAAACGAGATCATTTGGAAATCAGAGGTAATACCCTCGATTCAATACAAAAATTAGTAAAGATTTGAAAATTGTAAATACCCCTGCTATTTTAATTGTTACTATGGAGACTATGTATCAAAAACAAAGATTTGGAATTTGTAAATACCCTTGCTGTTTCAGCCTTTGACCTACCTCCAACGGCAATGGCTGAAGGATGTTGTACCCATTAGAAGTATTCTGTTATTTCTTGCAAACATTCAAGTTGTGGTACACCATTGAGTGTTGATACTTTGGAGGATTAGGAGTGACGTTTTGCTTGTAGATTCAATTGGTGCCCAAGAAGAGAGAACTGTTCACTTATCGAGCTCGAGCCAAATCGAGCTCCAACATATGAATTATGCAATTGAGCCAAACTCAAGCTTACATTTCCAATTCGAATTGAACTCGAGCCCAAGCTCAAATCTTGCATTTTCTACTAAATTGATCTCGAACACTCAAGTATTTGGCTCAGCTCGGTACAAATCCTCAGCTCGGTACAAATCCTCCCCTAGTCATGCCCTCACTTTCCCAATGATAAATGGTAGAATTACACATCCCAAGAATTGGGATATATAATTCCACCTTTTTCCCATCCCATCTCACGCCGTCCTACAAACTAAATATGGGAAGGGAAGAATATTCTAGAATATCTCATATCCCTTCCCTTTCCACAAATTAGACCAAATGGAGCCTTAGTGGTCCACATTTAAAGCATCCAACCCAACCTGCAAATGAATGTGTGGGTTGGTCAGGTTGAAAATTACTACCTCTATCTCCCTCCCCATTTTTGGTATTACAATAATTGGACCCATGCATGTTAATTGGGGACCCCCAACCTGTAAACAAATGAGTGGGTTGAATAGATTAGGTTGAAAATTGCCACTTCTATCTCCTCTCCCATTTTTTGGTATTACAATAATTGGGACAATACATGTTAATAAGGACTGAATGGTGGGGTGGCTTGCAATCTTGACCCCGACCCATTTGACCCACCCAACTCACTCACCTTGAAACCCAACCATTCTATTGGCGGGTTAATATGGGTCGAGCAATCCATTAGGGTCAAGATGGGTTGGGTCAACAGTTTCGCCAAGTCTCATAAAAAATGTATTTGAGGTGACTCAAACTCAAAGCCACCCCCACTTAGCACATCCACATCTTGCTCCAATCCTAAGCCACCCAGCCACATTTCATTTTGTGATTAAAAATTAAATAAAATGGATTTTATTAACTTTTGTGTTCACATGGAATTTAAACAAAAAGCACATATTTATATTTAACAACTTTAACTAAAACTTTAAAAATAGTATTTTATAAACTAATAGAATAAATAATCTATCAAATCTGCATTTATATAAAAAGATGATTTTTAATATCGAAAAATTTATACAAATAGAATACTAATAATAGAATAATTATTTTAATACATAAAATTTATAAATTCTCACATGATATAAATCTTAAATTTTTTATATATTTTTATAAATTATTAACTAATATTTTAATTTACATTAATAAGTAATAACAAAATATTTATTATTTACAAAAAATAAAAAATTAAAAACAAAAGTATTGAAGAATATAATATTAAATTGAATCTGTCAAATCCATAAATCTACATTTATTTTAAAAAGTGATTTTTATTTCATAAAATTTATAGAAATAAAAAAATTAATAATGGAATAATTATTTTAGTAACTAAAAACTATGAATTTGTATATGATATGTATCTTAGAAATTTTAACAAATTTGATATACTCTAAGTTAAGATTATATTTTTATAAATTATTGATTGATTTTTTAATTTGAGCTGACTTTTTGTTAACTTTAAAAAATTAAAATAGTAAAATAAAATAATAATCAAAATATAATAAGTGCATATGTTTACTGTCCTGGACTCTTGATTGCTCCACTATAACTAAAATTATATGATATCTGATGAGGAGTAATTTGGCACGACCTAGTAAATAAAAGTCACGTAGACGCGATATGCATGTAGGATGACAACTCAGCAAGGGGAGCCTAGTCAGCGGTATGCGGAGCTCGGCATAAAGTCACTTCGGCAACAGGTCACCTCGGCGACTAATTGAGTTCAGGGCCCAGGAACCGAAGTGACACGTAATAAATCTAGTAGCTTCCCAGCAAACTTTGGATATTGCAAGATCATACCGCATAATGGCAAGCCTTATCTTCTCCCCGTCTAAATCGGGCGGCGATAATGAAGTTCATTGACTAATACGTTACTCCCCGACTAAAGCAGAAATGGATCTCGTCCATTAAGGCCGCAGATCTCGAAACTGTTCCGGTAAAACTGCAATAATTCAGCTATATAAAGGCATCAACCCTCCATGGTCCAGGTAAGCGTGATTACTTGCATCCAAAATCTCTAGCACTCAGATTCTAACTCGCAATCACGACATAGTACTGACTTAAGCATCGGAGTGACCTCGCCGGGTTAACCACCCCGGGTGCTCTAACCCTTTGTCTTGTAGCTTGGTCCAGCTCGCTACACGACTAAGGTCCAGATCATATTCCAGCTAGGAGCTTCTAGATCGCGCATCAGCAATTGACGCCGTTTGTGGGAACACGATCGGAAGGTCATCCCAATTTCTTTACAGTTTCAAACTTAGTCTCAACCTCAATGGCATCTTCCAGGCACAACGGTAAGGGTAACATGAACATCACTAGGGGGCAAGAGCAACAGATAGTCGCTCCCCAAGGACCCTCGGTGACAATTGGCCAGTTCACCATTCCTCTGACCATATCTGGAGTCCCATCACTATCTGCACCCCATACTACCCAACAGGTGAGCCGCTCCCCCAGGTAAGCGCCACATTCTTGAAGCCTTCCGTGATTCCCCCGGGGATTGGACACTCCCAGTTCAGTGACCTCGTCCAGAGTGTCTAAACGATGTAGATTCAGATGCAGCAGATTCATCAGTTCCAGCAATATTACTTTTATTAACAGTATCAGCAGCAGTTCCCATCACTGCAACCAAACCAGTCGGCGAACAACCAATGCCAGTCCCCGCCCCGCAGGGAGAGAACTTTGCAAGTATTGGTCCCCAATATGGGGAGAGTGTCTGAACGATGCAGATTCAGATGCAGCTGATTCATCAGTTCCAGCAATATTACTTTTATCAACAGTATCAGCAACAGTTCCCACCACTGCAACCAAACCAGCCGACGAACAACCAGTGCCAGTCCCCGTCCCGCAGGGAGAGAACTTTGCAAGTATTGGTCCCCAATATGGGGTGAACCCCACCCCGGGGTGTTGTAAGTGACCGACGTACTCCCCCTATTTCTCGAAGAGAAAGCCTGAGGAATAGACCCAAACCCAGCCAGCCCGAGAGGCGCAGCCGACAAATTTCCCATGTGGAGCACCGATTCGAGGTCCAAGGTGCGGGCTCCAGGAGAGACCCCTCAGTTCCTATTAGCAGCCAACATCGAACACATGACGAAGAGGAGGCGGCGAGAAGAATCTCTAAACCAGCTCGCCCTACTATTCGAAGTAAGATCGAAGTGCCTAACAACATGGAGGCCGGCAGTACAAATGTCGCTCCACCAAAACAGCAACAGTGGCGATGTCGCAAGACTCGTCGTTCATCAGCAAGAAATGATCCAGCTGCAAAGCCCAACCATCCGGCTGACCAAGGTCGGGAAAGAGAGGAGGTGAGCTCGGTGGTCACAAGAACAATGCCTTCTCTTTTGAGTCGGCCTTCTCCCCAGACACCCAAGCTCCTAGCAGCCCTGATGTCAAAGGATTTCAAGGTCCCACCGCTAGACAAGTATGATAGGTCCTTTGATCCCAATGATCATGTGGACGCATTCCAGTCCCAAATGCACCTTGCCAGGGCCAATGAGGCTTGTATGTGCATGGCTTTCTCCCCCACGTTCAAAGGAGTAGCTCGGACCTGGTACAGAAACATGGCACTGGGTTCCATCGAAAGTTGGGTGCAGTTCGCAAACATGTTCATGACCCACTTCATCACTAGTAAGAAGTGCCTGAAGTCACAGGAGAGCCTTCTGAACGTGGTGCAGAGGGAGGGGGAGTCAATCTACAACTATATCAAACGCTTCAACGAGACATGCCTGCAGATATCGAACCTTGACCCAACACTACGTCTCACCGTAACACGCAAAGGCATCACCCATAAAGAGTTCAAGTGGCACATTGTAGCCTACAAACCAAAAAACATCACCAAGTTCCTCTAGTTGCCAGACCAGTTTATCAGCGCTGAAGAGGAAACAAACCAGAAAACTGACAACCATTTAGGAGAAAAAAGGAAGAGGGAGGAAGAGGGGACGAGCAACAAGAAAAGAAAGAAAAGTAAGTCCCCCAAGCAAAGAAGCAAATCCCCCTTGGGAAGTTACAAGTCGTGTTGGTGTTCCAGGACCCCTCTAATGGAGAGGACGAACTACACCCCTTTGAACACAAAGTGAGGAGAGATCTTAATGGCAATAAAGGATTCCCCTATCGTCAAATGGCCACCCAAACTCCACAGAGACCCAACGACTAGGAACCCGAACGTCTATTGTCACTTTCATCGGGACCATGGTCACAACACAGAAAATTGTAGAAACCTCTGCGACAAAATTGAAGAACTGATCTGTCGCGGGTACTTGAAAAAGTACATTCTACATGAAGAAAAGGAATAGGGGAACCGATAGGGAGATCGGAAAAAAGATGCCCCAGAGAGTAGCAGATAGAATGAACAGCCACCTCGCCCGCTACCAAAAGAGAAACCGATCCGCAGGTGATTAATATGATCACCGAGGGATCTATTGTAGTGGGATACATAGTGGCGGTTGAGAGAACATCATTCCGAGAGCTAAAGCACGAAGTAGAGAACCTACCCAAATGACCTCGGATTGAAGAACCGATCTACTTTTCCGAGGACGACGCCCGCGGGATCCAGTATCCTCATGACAACGCCTTGATCGTGAAGATGGTTATCAATGACTGAAGTAAGGCGGATCTTGGTAGACTCAAGTAGTTCAGCAGATATCCTCTTTAAGGAAACCTTTGACAAGCTACAATTACAACAGAGCGACCTAACGCCGGCAGATGCCCCACTAGTAGGGTTCAACAGAGAAGAATTTAGGCCTATAGGTTGTGTCACAGTACCGGTGGAGGCGAGCACATGGCCAAATATTGTCCGGTTCAAGCACACATTCCTGGTGGTCGCTACCCCATCCCTGTACAACGCAATCATAGGTCGGCCTATTACGTATGTTTTATGCACAATAGTGTCGACCTACTACCTCGCGATGAAGTTCCCAACGGATTGTAGTGGGAATAGTACGAGGCGACCAGCTCGAGTCCCGGAGGTGTTATGTAGCTGATCTCAGAAGAAAAGCAAAGATAGCAGATGACGTCGAACTGGAACGACCGACAGACTACAACAAAGAGCAAGCTACCCCGATGGAAGAGACGGTCCACATACTAGTGTCCGAGACCGAACCGACCAAGACTCTCCATATTGGAGCACTCGTAAGCGAACCATTTCGAAATCAACTAGTAAGTTTTCTACTTAACAATTTAGACGTTTTTGCTTGGTCTGCGGCAAAAATGCCCAGAATTGACCCTTATGTCATAACTCATAAACTGAATGTGGACCCTTTAGTTAGGCCAGTTCGACAAAGAAAACGCACCCTCACCCCAGAATGGTGGAGGGTAGTCGATGAGGAGGTCGGGAAGCTCCTCACTGCAGACTTCATCAGGGAGGTTCATTACCCGAGCTGGGTCGCAAACCCGTTGCTCATGAAGAAAGCCAATGGAAAGTGGCGCATGTACGTCTACTACACCGACCTGAACAGAGCCTGCCCAAAGGATTGCTTCCCCCTACCCAGAATTGATCGCCTGGTAGATGCGACCTCAGGGCACGAGTTGCTAAGTTTCATGGATGCCTACTCCGGCTATAATCATATTAGGATGGACACGGTTGACCAAGACAAAACTGCCTTTATAATCGAACTAGGGCTATACTACTATAAAGTTATGCCCTTTGGTTTGAAAAACGCTGGAGCAACCTTCTAGCAACTTGTAAATAAAATTTTTGAACCTTTGATTGGCAATAAAGTGGAGTGTTATGTTGATGACATGGTTGTAAAGACACAGTTCTCTGAATCTTTAATTAATGATTTAGAGGTTGGTTTCCAAATTTTAAGAAAATATAATATGAAATTAAAAACAAATAAGTGTGTCTTTAGAATCACTTCAGGAAAAATTTTAGGCCACATAGTCAACCAGTGTGGTATCGAAGCCAACCTAGAAAAGATTAAGGCAGTTATAGACATGAGTCCACCTCGAAAAATAAAAGAAGTCCAGAGGCTGACTAGCCGGGTAGCAGCCCTAAGTCGTTTCATGTCCAAGTCGACAGGTCGATGCCTCCACTTCTTTAAAGTCATTAAAAAGAATGAGACTTTCAAATGGACTGAAGAATGTCAACTCACATTTGACGAGCCCAAAAGGTATCTAAGTATCGCCCCAGTTTTAACCAGACCTGAGGAAGGTGATGTTTTGAAGTTGTACCTCTCTACGAGTGACGAGGTAGTTAGCTCAGTACTAATTAGGGAGGTAGATCTGGTTCAACGACCTGTCTACTATGTAAGTAAGGTACTGTAGGACACAGAGACCAAATACCCCGACGTCGAGAAGTTGGCGTATGTGCTAGTGGTAGCAGCTCAAAAATTATGCCCCTACTTCCAAGCCCATACAATTGTTGTCCTTACGGATAGACCTCTGAGGCATATCCTACTTAAACCCGAGGTGTCCAGGAAGTTGACGAAGTGGTCCATCAAGCTTAGCGAATATGACCTCCGGTTTGAGCCACGACCAGCGATCAAAGCCCAAGTCTTGGCAGACTTCATAGTAGAATGCACGTTTAGTGCACCGGCCCCTGAACTGACTAAGCCTGCTCGCACATTGGAGGCATCAACCAGTGCGGCACCGGTCCCGGTCGTAGTAGTACTGACCTGGGACGAGGAGCCCTGGATCCTCTATGTCAATGGCTTGTCTAACCAGCGAGAAAGCGGAGCGGGACTGATACTGTACGGCCTGAGCGAGGTGAAACTGGAGATGCTCTCCGGTTCGGATTCGAGGCATCGAACAACGAGGTGGAGTATGAGGCGCTAATTGTCGGGCTCAACTTAGCAAAGGAGATGGGAACAAGGCACCTCACCATTAACCAAGTCAATGGTGACTACGAAGCTCGTGACTCGACCATGGCAGCCTACATAGCCAGAGTCAGAGAGATCCTATCGAGCTTTAATTCCTGCTTCATCAGACAAATCCTGAGGTCCAAGAATGCCGAGGCCGACACCCTATCACGACTATCAAGTATGAGCAACAACAGTATGCGGACTGTGTACATAGAGGACCTACCTCGGCCCAACATTCTCAGGGGGGCAGAAGAGGCGACTCCCGTGTTGCAAGCGGAACTGAGCTGGATTGACCCGCTCGTTGATTATCTGCTTCACGAGACCCTACCTGCAGAACGCAATGCAGCTCGGAGGGTAGAGCAACAATCGGCCAAGTATATCCTCACAGACGGATGAATGTACAGGAGATCATTCACGCACCCCTACCTACGTTTCCTGCGATTCATAGAAGTTGATCTTGTACTTCGCGATGTCCATGAAGGTCTGTGCAGAGGACACCTAGGGGGTAGGGCCCTTGCCCAAAAGGCATTAAGGCAGGGCAACTATTGGCCCACAATGAAAGCAGACGCACTCAAACTCGTCAAGAAATGCAAAAAATGTCAAAGGCATGCCAACATCCTCCATCAACCTACTACCGGTTTAGAGTATCGAACTAGCCCGTGGCCCTTTGTGCAGTGGGGAATCGACATCCTCGGTCCATTTCCACCGACACCCGGACAATGGAAGTTTTTAGTTGTGGCGGTAGACTACTTCACAAAGTGAGTGGAAGCTGAACCGCTAGTAAGCATTACAGCCCGGAACGTCCAAAATTTCTTTTGGAAAAACATCGTATTCCGTTTCCGACTCCCCAAAATCTTGATTTCGGATAACGGAAAGTAATTTGAAGATATTAAATTCTAGAATTGGTGCGCTGAGATGGGGATTCAGCTGAACTTCACTTCGGTAGCACATCCACAAGCAAAACGGGCAGGCTGAAGTAACAAATAGAGCCATCCTTCGCAGGCTGAAAGCTCGTCTTGCACGAGCTAAAGAGTTGTGGGTAGACGAGTTACCCAGCGTTCTTTGGGCCTACCAGACTACCATCAAGACAGGGACGGGTGAGACCCCCTTTAACCTCACATATGGTACAAAAGCGGTATCCCAACAGAAATCAAAGTGCCAATGTTGCGACTTGAGGCTTATGATGAGGAAGCAAATAGTGACGAGCTCCGTACCAACTTGGACCTTGTAGAGGAGGTACGAGACCTGGCCTACATCTGGACTGTGGCATACCGGCAGAAAGTAGCTCGGTACTATAATGCTCGGGTAAAGAAGCGACAGTTTCGTGTCGGTGATCTAGTCCTACAGAAAGTTCTGGTCCCTGAGCCCGACGTGGGTAAGCTCGGACTGAACTGGGAAGGTCCGTACCATATAAGACGGGTGTGTGGGGAAGGCACGTATGAGCTCGAGACTTTGGAAGGGAAGCTAGTACCTCGAGCATGGAACATCGACAACTTAAAAAGGTACTATGTATGAATCCACAACTCCAAGTATAAGTCACTGATGAAATCACCAAACTGGTCAAATAGACAACGAGCTAGGGAGAGGACCATAAGTCACTCCCAGAAGCCTAAGTGCTATGGTGCCGAGATGATAAGAGACCTCGGCACGATAAAAGTCCTAGTCGCCTCTTCGGCATAGGCAACACAAAACCCAGTCGCTTTGGCATGGGCAAAGCAAAGTGACCTAGACACAGATAGGTCGGGTATGAACCCTATAGTGTCTGTTCGCCCTGGCATACAATGGCGATTAGATTATTCCTACTAGTGTCGAGCTCGCCAGTTCGGGAGTAATCTATACTTAGAAAAAATTTCACTCCTATTTGGTTTAGCTCGCCAGCTCAGGAGTAATCTATACTTAGAAAAAAATTTCACTCCTATTTGGTTTAGCTCGCCAGATCGGGAGTAATCTACACTTAGAAAAATTTGCACACAAATTGCAAAACACTTGTATTTCATTAATAAAGAACTTCAAGTACAAAAAGAAAAAAAGAAAAAGATTACAATTAACCAAGCTCAGAGGCTCGGAACATTGAGCATTACTAAAAGGGGGGGTCCAAGAAAAGAGGCTTCAATCTCTTCGGGGCTCTTCATCCTTAGTGGAGACTTCTGTAGGGGGATCTGTCTCCATATGGTCCTCGACAGCACTGGTCTCCTCTCCCTCGTCATCAAGCAGGTCGTCATCACTCTCCGCTTCGGAGTCCGGATCCTTTGTAGCTTCAATGGCCATCTCCTTGGTGATCGTTGGCGTGGTGATGGCACTGAGATCGAGGTGGGGAAATTCACGTTGGGTTAACCACCTACTGAGTTTGAACCCCTTGCGGTAGCCCGCTGTCCTTGCCTCGACCAACCTTTCTCGAAGCTCCACCAAGGACTTGTACTCCTCAACTGCCTTAACCTTGGCCTCCTCCATCGCCTAAAGCAAGAGTTTGGTTTGTTCCTTCACATGGGCCTCGAGGTTTTTGATCTCCCTCTTCAATGCCGTTTTCACACTCTGCGAGCTCCTTCTTTTCTGACATCAGTAGAGTTAGCAGCTCCTTCTTAGTTCGCACGTCGTTCTTCAGTTGGTTGACTTCGTTGCGAGCTAAGTTTAGTTCGGCGTGGGCATTTTGGGAAGACTCCTCGGCTTCGAGAGCTCGCTTTAGGTTCACCTCGGACTGCTAAGCCACAACGTGGATGGAGGAGTTCACCTGCCAAGGGAAGAAAACGAGTATCAGTATACAAAAAATCTAAGTACAAGACAATTTGAAAGACAAGTCCAAGAACATACCACCATACAGTGTGTGGCCACTCGGGCCCCGAGCTGAGCAACTGGCAAGTCAGCCCAACGAGCGATCTCCTTAGTGAACACCGCATCCTTGCTCTTGAGAAGGCCGAATTTCGGAGTCAAAATGCTCTGAATTGGAGCGTCGCTGCCTGAAGAAGTGGCAGTTGCTGGGATGGGTTCTGAAGACGTAGCCTCCTCGGGCATGTAGGGTGGGGTGGCCTTGCCCAAGTCCTCCTTGACCAGATCAATTACGGGAGGCTTCTCGGCAACTGGTGGGTGCTCGGGCTTAGGAATGACAACCTCAGTTGTGTATGCTTCAGTCTCGACACGAGCCTTTTTGGAGGCTCTCTTCTTCTTCTTCCCCTTCTTCATGCTCCCGAAGAGCTCATCGGCAGGGATGTCGTCCATGGCAGCTGCGATAACAAATGAGCTAAGTCAGATACAGTACCAAAGTAAAATGAATAGAAAAAGTACAACAAATAGCAACCTACCAAGAGGACTTAGGTCGGCTTGCACGAGCTTCTCCTTGGTCACAAAGTTTTCGAACTTCAGGCCGAGCTCCGCCCAAGATCGGACCTCCTCCCTTGTATTCAGGTCCAGTCTAACGCTGGGGTCCTGGACGGCTGCAACAGTTTGTACCTAGGATCTTATTAGGGAGCTCATTCAACAGTTTGTACCTAGGACAAGGAGACAAGTAGTAAGTTCACATGTGCTCGGGCAGAATGCAAGACGAGTTTTTCTTAATGGAAAGGGTCGAAGAGAAGACGTCGAGGTCAAGGGGACGGTTGTAATCATGGAAAAGAGAAATGGTCCCTATGATATTATGAATAGAGTTCAGGTGTAGCTGGTTTATGGTAATGTTAAAGAATTTAACGATCTCGATTATAAGATGGTGAAGTGGAAGACGCAGACCGGCTACGAGTTGCTCCTCGAAGATCACGATCTCATTGTGATCATGATCCCAAGGAAATTTGCCTAAGGGGATGCTATATACAAGGTCGTTAAGGAGTCTGTACCGGGCTACTAAGGCTAGGAGCCTGTCCGTCGTCATTATTAATGGGCCGAAGTTGTCTGGCAGCCGACCTCAGTGTGAGGTGGAAGCTGATTTTCCAGAAGCCTCTCGCTCTCGCCGAGGTGAGTCCACCTCGGGCGGACTGAGGACCATGTCCTATTCTGAACTGACCACCTCGGTACGACGAGGATCCGCAGTCTAAGCGGAGGTACCCACCTCGGCCCCAGTGGACTCGCCACTCCCGTCTAGAAGATTATCTAAGCTAAGGCTAGACATATTAAAGGAAAGGACAACGGAATCAAAAGGAAAAAGCAAAGGAAGGTGGACTCACCAAAAGGAAGACCGAAGAAAAGGAGGCGACCTCGGATCTAGAAAATGCTAATACCAAACTGGAAGACTTGAGCACGACCTCAAAGATTGTGAATTTACAGACTTGTGGCGAAGAAAATGGGCCCTTTGGCCCCTATTTATAGATAGTATATCCGGGAATCAACAGTCAAGATCAACACGATCCCATGGCTCCTAGGAAAATCGGTTGCACGCCCCCCGAGGTTGAAATCGATTTAGCGCGTGTTTTGATGTTCGTGGAGTCTATAAACGGCTTGACGTCCACGCGTACTGGGTATGTGATCTAGGTTACTTCCTGTTGAACCAAATTGTCGAACAGGTCCAACCAACGACTCCCCCTTCACATCACCTAGATTCCGTGCCAAATCCACCTAAGCTTGTCGTGAACACCCCACACCGGGTTAGAACCCTTGCCACGAGGAGTGGGGGGCAATTGATGAGTTGTAATTTGGCAGGACATAGTAAATAAAAGTCATGTGGACACGACCTGCATGTGGGATGACAACTCAGCAAGGGGAGCCTAGTCAGCGGTATGCGGAGTTCAGTGTAAAGTCACTTCGGCATAGTCACTTTGGCAACAGGTCACCTCAACGTAATACCACCTCGGCGGCTAATCGAGTTCGGGGCCCAGGAACCGAAGTGACATGTAATAAATCCTAGTAGCTTCCTAGTAGACTTCGGATATTGCAAGATCATACCGGATAATGACAAGCCTTATCTTTTCCCCATCTGAATCGGTTGGCAATAATGAAGTTCATTGGCTGATACGTTACTCCCCGATTCAAGTAGAAATGGATCTCGTCCATTCAGGCTGCAGATCTCGGAACTTTTTCGGGAAACCCGCAATAATTCAGCTATATAAAGGCATCAACCCCTCCATGGTCCAGGTACGCGCGATTACTTGCATCCAAGCTCTCTAGCACTCAGATTCTAGCTCGCAATCACGACACAGTACTGACTTAAGCATCAGAGCGATCTCGTCGGGTTAACCGCCCCAGGTGCTCTAATCCTCTGTCTTGCAACTTGGTCTATTTCACTACACGACTAAGGTCCAGATCATACTCCAGCTAGGAGCTTCCAGATCGCGCATCATCAATATCTACGTGTCCTAGTATATTAATTGTAATATATTTCTTCATATATATCATTAAAATTTACATTTTCTATGTATTTATATACTATTTTATTATTATTTTGATCTTAAATTTAGTGTTATTAATGTATTTATAAAATTTGTATTTATTTCCCTAGCATATCAATACCATTCCATATTTTTTGTCTCTATCCATGCATTTCCAAAGAGTATTCATATCCATGTTATCCAATATAGTACCCGATACCCAATACCGATACTTTAGTCATTGGTTTCAGTAATTTGAAAGTCTCTATTCAAGTCGAGGGTTTCTGAGTAAAGGTCGAGGCTTCCTCCTACCATTTTCTGCCATGTTTTTATGGTATGTTTTTATCTTTTCTAGTGTTTTCATGCATTTTCTACAATTTTGTTTTGTATTTTTTGCATTTATTTCATCAAGGGGAGCCTAGTCAGCGGTATGCGGAGTTCAGTGTAAAGTCACTTCGGCATAGTCACTTTGGCAACAGGTCACCTCAGCGTAATACCACCTCGGCGGCTAATCGAGTTCGGGGCCCAAGAACCGAAGTGACATGTAATAAATCCCAGTAGCTTCCCAGTAGACTTCGGATATTGCAGGATCATACCGGATAATGATAAGCCTTATCTTTTCCCCATCTGAATCGGTCGGCGATAATGAAGTTCATTGACTGATACGTTACTCCCCGATTAAAGCAAAAATGGATCTCGTCCATTCAGGCTGCAGATCTCGGAACTTTTTCGGGAAACCCGCAATAATTCAGCTATATAAAGGCATCAACCCCTCCATGGTCCAGGTACGCGCGATTACTTGCATCCAAGCTCTCTAGCACTCAGATTCTAGCTCGCAATCACGACACAGTACTGACTTAAGCATCAGAGCGACCTCGTCGGGTTAACCGCCCCAGGTGCTCTAATCCTCTGTCTTGCAGCTTGGTTTATTTCACTACACGACTAAGGTCTAGATCATACTCCAGCTAGGAGCTTCCAGATCGCGCATCATCAATATCTACGTGTCCTAGTATATTAATTGTAATATATTTCTTCATATATATCATTAAAATTTACATTTTCTATGTATTTATATACTGTTTTATTATTATTTTGATCTTAAATTTAGTGTTATTAATGTATTTATAAAATTTGTATTTATTTCCCTAGCATATCAATACCATTCCATATTTTTTGTCTCTATCCATGCATTTCCAAAGCGTATTCATATCCATGTTATCCAATATAGTACCCGATACCCAATACCGATACTTTAGTCATTGGTTTCAGTAATTTGAAAGTCTCTATTCAAGTCGAGGGTTTCTGAGTAAAGGTTGAGGCTTCCTCCTACCATTTTCTGCCATGTTTTTATGGTATGTTTTTATCTTTTCTAGTGTTTTCATGCATTTTCTACCAATTTTGTTTTCATGCATTTTCTACAATTACGCAATTTTCTGCATTTTCTATAATTTTTTGGTATTTTGCTGCATTTTCTTTTGCAATTTTTGGTATTTTTTTGCACAAATTTTGCAATTTTTTGCTATTTTCTGCATTATTGCAACTTTTTGGTATTTGTTGCATTGTTTTTGCAAATTTCTGCTATTTTTCTACATTTTCTGCAATTGTTTGCTATTTTCTTACTTTTTCTTCATTGTTTTGGTATTTTCTGCATTTTCTGTAATTTTCTGCATAATTTATGCATTTTTCTAGTGTTTGCATGCATTTTTTGCAATTTTCTATTATTTTTCCTATTTTTCCTGAATTTCATGCATACTTTCTGCATTTTTTTTCTACGAAAGTTTTGTAACTTCTAGTATTTTTTTTTTTGCAATTTTTCTGGTATTTTCTGTATTTTTTATGAATTTTCTACAACATTTCTGCGTTTTTGAATTTTCTGCAATTTTCTGGTATTTTTTGCATTCTCTACAAAGTTTTTAGTATTTTTCTGCATAATGCTTGCATTTTCAGGTATACGGGTCAACCCGACCCATTTCTGCCACGTGGTAGCCTTTGGTAGAGATTATTCTCTCAAAAAATTTTATTGTTGGGTATACGAAATGCCTGACTCATTTTCGTCATGTGATAGTCTTAAGGGATGATTTACAAAAAAAAATGTTATTTTTCAGGTATGTGGAACCAACCCAACCCATTTCTATCACATGACAGCCTCGAGAGAGTTGGTTCTCTCAAACGTTTTTATTTTGGGCATATAGGTCAATCCGACTCGTTTTTGTATTTATAGATGAGGATGGGTAAGGGTCAATATGGGTGGGTCAAAGTTAGAGTGGGTTATGATCATTTAACTAGCATTGATAACGGGTCATGGTGGTTTGATGAATCAATATGAATGGATTGATATTCAACCCTTACCCAATCCAATCCAATCCACCCATTTGCCACCCCTCATGGTGCACTTGAGCCCCCATGGCCATGCCATAAAGGGCCTTTGGCTCCTTGAAATTGATGGCACATGTGTTCTTTCAGAATGACACCAAGGGACCATCTCAAGTCCTCAACTAGGGAGCTTTAGTTTGCTCTTACTATGGTGAAACGAAAGTATCCGCCAACTTTTTAATTTTTTTTGTATACAAATCCTAAATTTTAAACCAAAACTTTAACCCTAGATTTTAAACCTTAAAAACTAAACTCAAAACCCTTAAATCCCTTGATCCTTAAACCTTAAAACTTGTGTAAAATGCATTTGGTCAGACAAGTAGGAACCAATAATTCCTCCCTTACACAAGCATATTTATATACGTGAATCAATGCATGTACCGTAATGTAGAATAAAATGGGTTTTTTAGTGCTACATGGTGGGGTGGTGGCGCAGTTGGCTAGCGCGTAGGTCTCATAGCTTCCGAGTTATCCTGAGGTCGAGAGTTCGAGCCTCTCTCACCCCACTAGAATT
Source organism: Nelumbo nucifera (assembly GCF_000365185.1). Next base: position 1,192,753 of record NW_010729152.1, read on the forward strand.
TTTCTACCCCTCGCACCCGGCCAGCCCCAAAATAAAAGAAAACAACAAATAAGATAAAACTAAATGATTTTTTTTTCGTTTTTTTGATAGAACAAAATGAAAATGGGGTGAGAGAGGCTCGAACTCTCGACCTCAGGATAACTCGGAAGCTATGAGACCTACGCGCTAGCCAACTGCGCCACCACCCCACCTTACAATCGAAGCTTGGGTTTATGTTACCCAAAATAATGACCTTAACCCAATTCTACTTTGTCATTTTGGAGTTCCGATCTGTTAAAGCGTGCCTCACACCAACCTCACATTACGTTGTTCATTTGGAATTAATGTTTTAAAAACCGATTTAGAAAATGAACCATTTTAGCCACTAGTTTTTTGGTCAACGGTTTGATCGTCCAGATCAATAGTTTGATTGTTTGGGCCAAACGGTTCGAATGGTTTAAATACTTTAACAGGAGATATGTCATTTTACTCATTAGATTGGAATATTGGGGTAAGATGCATATAATATCAAGAAAAATAAGGTTTGAGAAAAGAGAGATTTGAGAAACAGTTTGATTGAGAAAGCTTAGAAGAAGAAGAAAGAAAAAGGAGGAAGAGGAGGAGATCACCTACAGCTGTAGAGGTGACGATGATGGGGACCTACAGTGGCGACGGCAATGATGAGCTACAGTGGCAACATTGGCAGTGATGGTGGCGAATTGGCGATGAAAGTAGATGTGAGATTTCTCTCAGATCTCTCTCTCTCTCTCTCTCTCTTTCTCAAATCTGTCATCTAGACTACTCTCCTAGATCTCTAAACCTCTCTCTCTTTTTCAAATCTATCTTGTAGACGACTCTCTTAGATCTCTAAACCTAAGATCTCTCAGGTCTCTCTCACACATCTCTCAATTGATCTCTCCCTCTCTAGTAGATCTCAGATCTGAGAGATCTTCTTTCTTTTCATTCTTGTTGTCATAACTAATAAACAGTGAACCATTCTTCGGGTCGAATGGTTGAGCGGTCAAACCATTTAGGTCAATGGTTTGTTGACTAATTCAACAGTTTTTTATCATGGATTGGGTTTGGGGTAAAATAGAACTGGTCACATGGACGATTTCTGGTCCGAATGGTTTGACCGTCCGATTCAACAACGGTTTGAAAACATCTTCTCAATGACTACCTTGAATTTGAGTTCCCCCAAATTGACTACCTTGAATCAAGTAACTTTAAGTCCAATCCTCTTTTTTCGCTAACTACATAAATTAAAAGGAAAATACTATAGTGCAATAGGAGCCTGATTAATCGCTACTGTAGACTTATACTCAGTTGTGTGGTGAGACGAGTACCTATAAAATCGTTGTCGAGGAAAAGAAGGATTGTGATTTGTGAGGACAGATCATTTTAACTTGGGATTACAAGATTGCCTTAAAAAAATTAGGAGGAATGAAAGAATTAAAAAAGCATGTACTAGTGGTGTGATTCTGTCATGGAAGGATTAGAATAATTAAAACATGTTAATCACGAATCAAAAACTTATGTCAATCAATATTCTCATTTGTCCTGGCAGAGCTGGCATCAATGAAAGCCTTGTATCCTACTATCCTTACTAACCCCAATTCTTTAAATTTCTCACATATACATATTTTTTTATTCCACGTTCTTGAATGAAAATGCCATTTCCAAATGTGGGTCTACAAATTTGTTAATATATCTAATATCCACTAAAACCCTAGCTAATCACATTCCTCTTAGTCAAAATAGGACTTTAATTATCCATATTATTTGATTGTATTTCTCCTCTTAAAAGCTATAATTTGTTGTCTACCTACTCACTATTATTATAGTATATAACTCTATTAGGTTTTCTTTTATATTTAAGGGTGCGGTGTCTCCATTTTGGAGGCAACAATGATAAATTAACATCATTCTCCAAGAAACGAAATGCCACTTCCTACATACAAACAAAGAAATTGGTGTCCATAGAAACTTGAAAACTGACTTAATTATTAGAAGGGTGGTAATGGATGGAAACCAAAAACCACTCAGAACGAAATGAAATTTAATAATAATCAGGTCAAGCACAATAATTAACTATGACTTTCGTTTATTTGATAAATGGTGTGATGTTATCGTCGGATCAGTATTTATCCATATGCATATTTATTGATAAATTCTTATTTTAATTTACATGTAAGACAGGAAAAGTTTCATTTTAATACTTTCCCCATGGTTTCCAAAACCGGACCGGACCAGATCGGACGGTCGGACCGGTTCCCTGTTTTTCCCCAAAAATCGGGATTTCTCAAAAAATCATTGATTTTGGTCAGCAAATCGCTGACCTGGGCAGTTAACCGTTCAAACTATTTTGCCCGTTTTTTATTTTTTTGTCAGAACTGGCCGATTGTTTGGGTCGAATGGTTGGACCGTTTGACCCAGTAGCCGGACCCCTGGCCGGTTCGGTCAACGGGTCGATTTTAAAAACCATGCTTCCCCTAACGTAAAAGCATTTATTTACTATTTCACTGATGTGGCGTCTAGTTGTCAACAAATCTCAGAAAAGCGTTTATCAACCACTTTTTCTCGATTTTAATGATAAATCAAATGCAAATGTTTATTTAATAAACAGAAGCTATACTAAACACATAGCAATTACCTGGATTCTTCAATGATTAGTAAAATGGAAGGTTAATTGGGTTCAGCGAGCAAACAGGTAAAACCCAGCTTTACCCAATTATCAAACGAGTTGAGCTCTGTCAAGCCAAAATTTGATGTGTGTATTGTGTTTGTGAGATCACATCTACTATGTAACCATGGTCATTGCACTCTCTTGCAAGCCTCCATTAAACATGGATACATCAGCGATGCATATCTATATCTATATCTATACTACTATAAAAATTATTTTTTCTTTTGGAATTTTCAATGAACATAAGTGCCTCTATATTTAGATTTAAAGCACCAGCAAATATTATGATAAAAATGTTATTCAACTATTGCATTGAATATTTTAAAAGTGTGAAAATATTATAGTAAAAATGTCATTCAACTATTGCATTGAAAATATTTTAAAAGTGTGAAAATATTATAGTAAAAATATCATTCAACTATTGCATTGAATGTTTTAAAAGTAAGAATGAGAGTGTGGAACTTTTGTTTGATTAAAATCCCCCAATTTTTTATATTTTTGAATTTAGTCCCTTCTAGTTATAAGGACATAAATATAATTTGAACAACCACTTTCTCCCCATTCAAATTCCTCTCATTAAATCTTATATTTAAGGTATTAACTTCCACTATCATTCATTTGATCCTACTCTTGACTAGAATGCCCCTACTTTTGAATTTGGTCCCTCTCTTAATCGTAAGGGCACAAAATGTAGTTTGAACTACTACATTTTTTCGTATTCAATTCCCTCTCATTAAGTCTTATATTTATGGTATTAATTCCCGTTCTCTCATTGAATCTTATGTTAAGCTATTTTTTTCACTAATAAACTCTATTAATTAAATATATATCTAAAGCTTTTAACAATGTAAAATACATGCTTTTTAAAATTGACCCAATTTCTGGTGATGGGAATTGAATGAGTTAATCCATTATCATGCTTTTTAAAATTGATAATGACCCAATTTCTGGGTCAAATGAGTTAATCCAAGATGTTATAATGAAATAAAACAATTAAATACAAAAACAAAAAAACTTAGTAAAATTTGGCACATTTCTAATGTTTTATATTGATCATATAAAAGAAAAATGTGTATGATAAATAATAAGAATTCTTATTGATTCTAGAAGTAAATATAAATTTAAAACCAATTTCTGGTGGTGGGTTAACAATTCAGCCTTTTGAGTCAAATATGTCTAACCCTTGGTATTATAATTAAATAAAAATTAAAAAGACAAAAACAAAAATATTATGTAATAATATAGAAATTTGTAAAAAACCATTTTATGCACTCATCTAATATTTTATATTAATCATATCAAATAAAAATAAGTTTGATAAATAATAATTGTTTTTATTGATGTTGGAAATAAAATTTAAAATTGACCTAAAAATGAAATTGTTTTCTTGGTGGCAAGTCAACAATTCAACATTTTGGGTTATATGTGGTAATCCTTGATCTCATAATTAAGTAATAAAAAATTAAAAAACATAATAATACAAAAAATCTGAAAAAATATAGAAACTCTATACAAAGCATTTGGACACATATCTAATATTTTATATTAATCGTATGAGAAGCTAGACACGACAAACAAGAATTGGTTTTAACTTTTTATAGATGATGGAAATAAAATACAAAATTTAAAACTAACCCAAAAGTGAAGTTGTTTCTTGTTTGGTGGTAGATCAATAATTTGGCATTTCAAATCAAATGTTTCAACTCATGATGTCAGAATTAAATAATAAAAATTAAAAATACACAGACATATTAAAGAAAAATATGTATGATAAAAATAATTTTGTTTATTGATGATGAAAATAAAATACAAATTTAAGACCAACCCAAAATTGGAGTTATTTTCTTGTTCGATGGAGAGTCAACAATTCAACTATTCGGGTCAAGTGTGTCAACTCTTGATGTCATAAACTCATAATTAAATAATAAAAATAAAAAATAGATGAAAAATACAAAAGAATTAAAATACAAAAAATGGTATAAAACATTTGGGCACATCTTGAATATTGTATTTTCATCATATTAAACAAAAATAAGTATGACAAATATGAATAATTTTTATACACAGAGAAACATAAAATAATTGTAGAAAATTTTGGAAACATATTATTTAGTATCATCATCATCATCATCATCATCAAATTATCACATGCAAAGCACATGCATAAATACTAGTAAATGAAAAAAATGGGTAAATTATATATTAATACCATATACTTTGGGAGTAGTGGCAATTACTACCTGAACTTTTAGATTCCAACAACCCCCTCTCTTAGTATTCAATCAGTTAACTTAAAAAAATATTTTCTTATGACTGTTTAAACTTTTCTAAATCTTCAAAATACCCTTTTTCCAATGATTTATAGTGTTTTTTTTTTTCAATTTTCCTTTGCTACTAGCTTAGTTGAAATTAATTGCATGTTGTGTTTGTTGTAATTCTACTGTTTTCATAGATTTTTTTTTTGTTGCAATTTCCATTTTATAGAAATTTCTTGAGTTGGGAATTTTGGTAAATTAACTTCCATTACTCAATTTAATGGAGAGAGGGTTTTTGTCACAAATGAAAGTTTGGGGGAGGGTTAATTACCAACACCCCTAAATTATAGGGTAGTAATCTGTAATTTACTCAAAAAAAGTTATCTTATTTTGGCTATTTTATAAAAATATTATCTTTTATTGATATTCAGGGCAAAAAGTTGCTCTTATCTACTAGAAATTAAACCAATATAAATATTGTCATGGAAAATTAACAAGACGTGCCACATCAGCAAGGCTCTCCTTTCTCCCCTACCATTTTTCTATTTTGCGTATTTATTTAATTTCTATTTTTAAAATAGAATAAAATAAGTCATTTAACTTTAAGTCTTTAAGAGTTTCAACTCCTCATTAACTCTTTCTTCTTGTTCATATATATATATATATATATATATATATATTTATACACACACACACGCACTAGTAATTAAGCATGTGCATTGTACATGATAAATATTTTTCATATTAATTACTTGAATTTTAGATATATCATAATTAAGATAAAAATGAAAACTAACAAAAGTAAGAATATGATTAAAAATAAACTCAAATGCTTGTAGTAAATGTGCACGTGCATTGCATGTGGAAATTTTAAATTACAATAACAATTATTATTTCTATTATTATTATTATTATCATTGACCCACCATCTAGATAAGAAAATAGCTTGACTTTCAATTTTTTTTAAATTATACATTATCTATATCATATAAATAATTTGTACTTATCATACTTAATTTTTGTTTGACATAATTAATATATGATTTTTTATATATTATTTTGATTACCTATACTTTTCTTATTTTTTAAAGATTTATTATTTAACTATCATATCATCGGTGAATGCATTTGACGCAAACCACTAACCCACAACCCAAAAAGGAATATAATTTGATTTCTAGGTAGACCCTAAATTTTATATTACATTTCCGTCATTGATAATGAATGTATAATATTAGCGATGTGCACAATATTTATTTTTATGAATATATAAGATTAGATATGAGCCCAAATTTTTTCTATTTTTATTTTTGTTATTATTTATATTATCTATTTTTAAAAAATTATTATTTGACTATGGCATCATTTCATTTATAGGTTGATTTTAACTTTGACATTCCATTTTCATCATTAATAAAATTACTTCTTACATTTCATATGTATTTTTGTTTGGTATAATGAATATTCAATATTTGATATATCCAATTCTTTTTACTTTCTGTATTATATATTTTAATTTTTTATTATTTAACTATGACATTATTTATTAACCCATTTGACCCAAAATGGTTGAAGTGCTTACCCACCATTGAAAGGGAAGAAAATTGTTTTGTTTTCAAAATATTTATTTTCATAATATTAAAATTAATTTTGTGGATTTAATAAGTGAATATACATTAATATGAGATTTAATGAGAGAGAATAGAAAAATAGTTTTATTTCTAATTGGTTTTAAATTTTACATTCAATTTCCATCATTAATAAAATCATTTCTTATTTATCATACTTATTATTGTTTATTATGTCGAATATATGATGTTAAAACAGTTTTCAATTTTTTTTATTTCTATATTTTTTCATTTTATCTATTTTTGAATTTTATTATTTAATTGTGACAACATGGATTGGCCCATTTGACCCGAAATGGCTTAATTTCTTACCACTACCTAGATGAAAACACTATTTTTTTAGGTAGATTTTAAAAGTATGATTTTATGTTATTGGAAGTATTAATTTATTGTGTATGGATATAATTAATAGAATTTAGTGATGAGAATAAATAAAGATGCCTTAAATATATGATTCCATGAAGGTGAATGCAAATTAATACCTTAAGTGTTGGATTTAATGAGAAGAAATTGAATGCATTGAATATCTTATAGTTGTATCTTTTCAACTCATTTAATATTAATAATTGATTACCCTTTTGCCATCATTTCAATAAATTTAAATATGTAAGGGTAAATTTTGTCCCAAAAAATTCCAGAAATATTACTGAGGCTATTCGTTCTAGCTAATCGATCTACATCTGCATTCGTTTATGAAATCTCTAGATCTGCATCCACATCTAATTATTTTGTTGAGTTTCGGATTTAATTCACAACCATCTTATTGTATTCAAAATGACCAAAAGAATTGAAAAAGTGTTAAAAAGTTAATTATTTTTAAAGTAAATACATAATAAATGCATCTAAATATAAAATATTAGATTTATCAAATATAAACTTTATATAATTATACATAATATCTATATATGTATACATAATCATACTATATATATATAAAATAATGATTTTTATTGGACTAGGATTTTAGTCAAACCGGATGGGGTTAAATTTGCATTTGATTTGATTATTAATTGGGTGTAAGTACTAACATCTAAATCCAGGAGAATCGGATTCAGAGTTGAATCGGGTATCAAACTTTCGGACTCCATTGACAACCCTGGCGAGTAGGGTCTAAGCTATGTAACTCCTAAGCTCAACATGGAAGTTACATACATATATATTTAGATAACAAATTGTATATTAATATATAAATAGAAATTTTTATATGTTTTTATAATATACTAAAATTAAATAAAAACTTTAATTTGTAAAAAAATCATAGTTTTATAATTAACATAACCAAGCTTGTCCTAGTCCCATGTCTAGATCAACAATATTATTACGCTTGGTGTGTAGGTTGGGTTGGGCTAGGCAACCTTAATAATGTTAACACACTATCAAAATCTGGCCCTGAATATTTTTTTTTTTTTATCTTTTTGGTTCATTAGGCTACACAATGGGAGCAGCCCATCCCTCATAGCTTCTTTGGCTTCAATATCAAAAATTTGTCTAAAAGTAGTTAAAAATGTAAAAATAATGCATGAATAAGTTGTGCTCAATTTGGTTTTGTCTAATTACAAATGTCACATTGCTCTTTGGAGTGCAACTTGGGGTATTGGGTCAGGTTGAGGATTAACCAAAGCCCAGCTTGAAGTTTAAATCTCAAGTTCGGGCTTAAATTAATTTAATTTTGATTACAACCTAATTTTATATATTAACTAATATTTGAGTAATATTTACAAAAAGTTGTAACATTTAATCATTAATAAAGTAAAATAAATAAAATAAAACACTATATTATTATTTTATTATGTAATTAGCAGTAACTTATTATTTTTATTAAAAAATTATTAATATAATTAATTCAAATTACTAAGTTACTGAATTATTTTTTAAACAACATTACATTCCTTCGTTATAATAATTATCAGTTTTTGTTGATTCACTTCTTGAGAAATCCCATGTGTCTCATGAGTCCCCACTAATACCCACTTAAATCAATGGAGGTAGAAGATTTCGTACCTTTATCATCTCTTTAATCCATATGACATGACTTGCGAAACAGTTTCCAATCGAAAGAAAACAATGGTTAGATGTTGACATTCACCTATCACCTAAAATAAAGAAGCCTGGTTAATATGAAATACCATAAGCCTACGGCTCTTATTCATTTAGATAAAATATGCCACGCTTAGTTGTAATTAGCTTAAAACTAAGGAACTTGTGTAGTAGATTCAATTTTCTCTTTGTAGTAATCCATCTTTAGTCTCATGACTCTCAGCAACATTTTTTTCCAAGATTCATTAATTAATAGGGTTTTGAAATCAATGCCTCTTCCAACTACTTATACCTCATTAGCCAATAACATCAGTATACTCCCTAATCCCTATTACATATTCCTACCCCTCCAACTGCCTTGACATTTCTTGTGACTTGTGAGATTTGAATTTCCATTTATTTTCTGACCATGTAGCACCTAAGAGGGGAAGGTATTACATGCTGAAGGTTTATAAGGTGCTGAGTTTGCATGAATTGAAATTAAATATGCATTTGGTTCCAAATTTGAACAGGCATTAAGAGAGGGGGACCACCATGCTTGCTTCTAAAGCTCTTTTATTTGGTAGATTTGCTTCTAGGGAATTGGTATCCATCATCTGAAGTCTCTGACTTTTGGATTGTACATGGCCCCAATTTTTCATTGACTGTTTATTTGTAGAAAATAAGGGTAGAGTCAGAAAGTTGAGGAAAAGTTCTTATAACTAATTTTCCTTAAACTTTCTTTATTTAATGAATTAGTGTAAATGCATTGGAGTGTAAATAGACTAAATTCAAATTACTTTTGCTTCAAATTTGACTTTGTCTTGTTCTTTTATTTTATTTTTGAAAAGCATATCTGTGTAGGAAGTAAATGTATTAGTCCCCATTTTATATGAAAGAGAAAGGAGTTAAGACATGGTTATTTTATTGGGTGATAGGAAGCTCCCCTTATGTAAGCGAGAACGAAGGTGGTGCAAATTCTGCATCAATTTTTGACATGCAAAATTTGCACTGCTATTAGGTGCAAATGAGATTAAGTTCAAATCTTATTTTAAGTAAAAATGTAAATCATAATTACAAATTAACAGATGCAAAACTGAACAGATACATTATTTATATATCCAGTTCAGGTTTCAGTGGGGGGGTCTTGGCGTGCGGCATGGGCATTCAGGTTAGGGGGTTTGGGGGGCTGTGGGCAGCATGGGGTGGGTTGCTAGGCATTCTGTCGAATAGATGCCAATCAATGATTGCATCTATTCGAAAACCCACCGTCGTTCTCCTCTCTCCTCCCCCATATCGCAGTGCCATTGGTCACCATTGTTCTCCTATATCCTCCCCCACACCACAGTTCCAAAACCCACCACCAGTTACAAATGGATCACCAACGACAGTGCTGGTGCTGCAAGTTACAACGACACCGACGCTGCATGAAAGAACGGCATTGTTGCCATTCTGTAGGAGGATGTTGGTGGCAAGCCCTACTTTAAGAAAACGTTCAGTGCAGAATGACAATGCCAATGCTAATAAACAACGGTCCAGTGCTAGTGACGAGCAAGAGGACGCCGATGTGCTCTACATCGCACTTCCAGTGCTGGTGACAAGTAACGGTCGAAATGGTCCAGTGCTAACAGAGTATTTTAGGAATTATGGACAACATTATCAATCACGTGGTGTCACATGCAAACGAGACCCGATGGTCGACTAACGGCAGGGGAGGATTTGGACAATTGTCAGAAAACTTAAGGGTACCGCAAGACAATATCTAAAGAGTACGGATACAGCTTGTCAATTTCGTGAACAATAGGAATAGTTTAAGTGATTTACCCTTTTCTTTCTCATTTGCTCTCTCTCAAACACTCCCTACTCTGTTCATTTCCTATGTTTCCCCTAATTCTAGCTTTTACAGATTTGACTTTTCTCCCTACTCGCTGATCTCCGCCTCCAACACCTCCATTGTTCCCAACGCGTGTGCTCTGAATCAACATATATAGCTACAACATTGAAGGGATAAGAGGTCATTCAAGAGCCTGATCTATCACACGTACTTGAAGATTTCAAGAAGCACTTCCCACACACAGTTAATGTAGTTGGTGAAGAACAACCACCTAGTTTTGGCCCAACCGAACAAGCATTAAATGTTGTTAATCTCACTCTTAAAGGTAAAATCTTCCCCCTGCCAACAGGTAGACAGAAGAGACCATTACAAACCATGTTAGGAACTTATGGGAAACGGCAGACCTAGTCATGGTTAGATATGTTGATGGAGGAAGCTTAGAGTTCTCTTTTGCAAGCCATCAAGATCGCACAACTACGTTGAATGGAGGACCGTGGCTCTATAGATCTAGTTGGATCCTCCTTGAAGAATGGCAGGACTCTAACATAGGCACTATCGATCGAAAAGGCAACGGATCTGGCTTCAAATCCACATGATACCGAAAGGAATAGTCGATGACTCTCAAGTCTATTTTCTAGCACATAACCAAGAGAAAATACATGTTGGTCATGTCAATCGGGGATTATTTGTCTGCAAGAAAATAATCCAAGACCTCTGCCAGTCGGAGATTTATTTTTTACCAAGGCAAGCCAATATGGCTCCACTTTGCTACAAACAACTCTCTAAATTGGTCATGTCAATCGGGGATTATTTGTCTGCAAGAAAATAATCCAAGACCTCTGCCAGTCGGAGATTTATTTTTTAGCAAGGCAAGCCAATATGGCTCCACTTTGCTACAAACAACTCTCTAAATATCTGGAAGAATTAATGGAAGATCAACCACCCTAGAGACTAGTTGCGTGCATAATTCCGACCTGATTAACCTTTCATTACCCATTTACCGCTCCTCTGGCTCTCACCCTACCTTGCATCCAAATGAATGCAGCTCCAATGACGACTCAGAAGATGGGTCTGGTGGTTGGATATGTCGGTGCACTGACCCCTGCACCGGTCTATTGTCCCTGGTTTCCGGCTACTCGGAAACAGCCATTCAAGCCGACCCCAACAAGTTGCTTCCCCCTCAAGACCCTCACGCTCACCAATCGACAGATGCCATTTGAATGCATACACGTAGCCCACATGCAAATAACCACATTAGCCCAAAATTAGAGGTCTAAGGATCATAGATCTTTGGGAGAATGACTGTTCAATACATCCTAAGGATTCATATCTCCACAGTACAGTTAGGTAGGTGCCAGCTCGGAATTGATGCTAATACACTAGCAGGTATTGGTATTTTAGGATGAGAATATTTATCATTTTGAATTGTGTAAGGTTGCAATATAATTCAGAATTTTGTAGTGTGGTGCAGTGTACTTTTTCATAAATTACCTGGACCTCAACAAGAAGACACTTTTCACGATATGAAATGGACAAGTCATGAACTTCTTCACAAGATAAATTATTCCTCTAGGTAGCCTTCTCGCCATGAAATCAAATGCTACCATTCCATCGGATAATGAAATAGTAACATACCCAACAATTGTTCAACAAGAAGCTGATCCTCACATCACAATGGCGCAAGTTAACCATCCACACCTGGTTTTAAACCCAGACTTGGAGGTAGCTCATTTCCCAATGGATCACCATAAAGAGACCCACTAACCATTGTTACCAGTTGATTTTCTACTCACACCTCCGACTAATGTTAGCTCTCCAACACCACTCCCCCTCCCGCACTCACAGGTATATTTCTTATCTGGATTAATTTCTATAACCTTTACATACATTTATATCTACTACTATACACTTTTTACTATAATATCTTCTCAATCTTATTACCTTCTATCTTCTACACTATGAAAATAATTTTCTTGACTGATAGGGGGCTTAATTATGATAAAAAAATCAGATAATTCAGGAAACTATGTAAATCCAAGAAACCAGGCATTCTTTTCCTCTGCAAAATTAAACTATTAGCTGCCAAAGTTGGGTTACAACAATTATGTGGGGCATGAAGTTGAAGGTAGTTAAAGTAAAGAGAAGAATGGGTTGAATTTCACTATGTTGAATAACTGTACATGGCTGAATATATATACAAAATAATAAAGAATAAATTAGAAACAATTACAAGAATAGAAACAAAGAAAATAAGGAAAAGATGAGAGTTTTCTTTTTGCATTGATTGTTCTCTGTTTTGTAAGAGTACTTTGTATAGTAGCTGGTTCTTCTTTGGAAGGAAGACTAGAGCCTTCTTTGGTAGGAGATCTAGGGCTCTCTTTTGTAAGAGTTCTAGAGCTCTTTTTAGCAGGAAGGCTAGAGCTCTCTTTAGTAAGAGGGGAAGTCAACCTAGGGTTGGTCAACTCCTCAATACGCTCCCTCAAGCGAAAGTGAGAGGGAAGCACTTGAAGCTTAGACCGAAGCCACTCAAATCGATGAGAAGAAAGAAGCTTAGTAAAAATATCAGCAAGTTGATCTTGTGCGGGAAGGAACAACACGATCAGAGACTTCTTAATGATTAGATCTCGAAGAAAATGAAAATCGACCTTAATATGCTTAGTACGAGCACAAAAAATTGGATGAGCTGCAAGGTACGTGGCCCCAATATTATCACAGTAAAGAATCGGTGGAGATTGAATTTTGACCCCCATATTGGAGATAAGAGAATTTAGCCACAAGAGTTCGGTGGTGGCATTAGCTAGAGCTCAAAATTCAGCCTCAGTACTAGAACGAGCAATAGTTGGTTGTTTCTTAGCACTCCATGAGATCAAATGAGAACCAAGGAAGATGCCATATCCGCCAGTTGAGCGTATATCGTCAAGGCAGCCAACCCAATCAGCATTGAAGTAAGCAGTCAATGTCTTCGACGTGTGAGCCGAGAAAAATAAACCAGCATCAATGGAACCTTTCAAATACCGTAGAATATGTTTAACTACACTCTAGTGCTCAGTTGTAGGAGCATGCAAAAACTGAGATTTTATTAAATGCAAAGGCAATATCCGGCCGAGTAAGAGTGATGTACTGAAGTGCACCCATGATGTTGCGGTACTGAGTGGGATCAGAGAGTAACTCGCCATCAAACTGAGAAATTACGAGAAGAGGTAGCCAACGGACTGGAAACCGATTTAGCTGTAACAAGATTAGTTTTCAACAAGAGATCCAATGTGTACTTGCACTGAGAAAGGAACAAACCTGAGGCATCACGGTGAGATTCAACACCAAGAAAATAATGCAAAGACCCCAAATCTTTCAGGGCAAAAGTCTAAGACAAACTGCTAATAAGCAGAGAAACATGCAGAGAAGAAGAACCAATAATAATAATATCATCAACGAAAACAAGAATATACATGATGATCCGATCCTGACTGTAGATAAACAAGGAAGGATCAGATTGAGAGCTATGAAAGCCAATATCATATAGTTTATTAGTTAAACAAGAAAACCAGGCCCAAGGGGCCTATTTGAGACCATAGAGGGCTTTATGAAGTTTGCAGACGTGATCAGTAGAGTTACCATCCTCAAACCCTTTAGGCTGACGCATATAGATAGTTTCAGTAATAAAACCATTAAGGAAAGCATTATATATGTCTAACTGGCGAATGTTCCATCGACAGAAACTGCTAGTGACAAAACAGTGCGCACAGTTGTCGGTTTGACCATAGGGGTAAAAGTCTCAGTGAAGTCAACTCCCAAAACTTGAGTAAAAGGTTGAGCGACAAGACAGGCGTTGTAACGTTCAATCGAGCCATCAGGGTGCCGTTTGATTTTGAAGACTCACTTGAATCCAACTACATTCATAGAGGAATCATAGGGAACCAATTCCCAAGTGTCGTTTTGAAGTAATGCATGGAATTCTATAGCCATAGCAGAACGCCAATGAGGGATTTAGCAGCCTGTCCGTAGGAAGATGGCTCCTCTTCATGAGTAGTAACATCATGATGTAGAGCAAGAGGAAGAGGATGGAAAGTGGTTGATAAAGTGTGAGTCAATCTGGATGCCGTTGACCTTGTTGTCATAGTATGAGTGCGAGCAAGGGGTCCCAGAGTAGGGGTTGTGTCAAGCAATTCCTGAATAGGTTTGGTGAGCCAAACTAGTAAGAGATCATCAGTGATGGAAGCTTCCTGTTCTGGTTCAGAGGAAGAAGTAGCAGATTCCTCATTAGTAGAAAATAGAGAAGGCAAGGAAGCAGGAAATACCTCAGGATTAGAAGCAGTAGGAGCTGGACACGCGTCAGCATTAATGATACCCAGAGAGGGGAGAGTAACACTAATAGGAGCAACTGGGTTGAGAGATGGCGATGACGGTACAAGTCCGGGAAAGGAATGTTCATCAAAAACAACATGGCGAGCAATGATTTCCTTGCCGATAGTAGGATTGTAACAACGATACCCTTTGTGACTATTGTTGTAGCCAATAAAGATACAAGGAGCAGATTGAAATCCATCTTGTGCAAATTATAAGGCCGAAGTAGAGGAAAACATTTGCAGCCAAATACTTTCAACATAGAATAATCATGAGGTTTGCCAAATAACTTCTCATAAGGATAGAGATTACCAAGATCTGGAGTAGGCAGTCGATTGATAAGGAAGATTGCAGTTTCAGCAGCATCGGCCCTGATTGACTGAGGGAGAGAAGAGGACGCCAATAGAGATAAGGTGGACTCAATGATGTGGCGGTGTTTGCGTTCAGCACTACCATTCTGTTCATGCGTGTGGGGACAGCTGAGACAGTGAGTAATACCAGCATTGTCAAGATAACGGAAAAGAGAGCAAAATTCACCACCCCAATCACTCTGAAACATCTTGATTTTTGTAGAGAAAAGATACTCAACATGATTCATGAATTTAAGAAACATATTAAACACATTCGATTTTCTCTCAAGAGGAAAAATCCATGAAAATTTTGAATATGCATCATAAATAAAACATAATATCGAAATCCTTTATTGGATAAAGTTGGGGTAGGTCTCCATACATCAAAAAATACTAATTCAAGAGGGGAAAAAAAAGATGTATTTGAAGAGGGTAAACTTAAACGGTGGTCTTTGCCCATCTAGCAAGCTTCACACATAAAAGGATGACTAAAAGAACTAGAATAAGGTAAACCAAATTTAGAAATAATGTTTTTCACAACTCTTAAGGAGGCATGACCAAGTCATTGATGCCATTCTGCCAATGAGGTTTTCTCTCCAACACAAGCTTCCAAATTTTTTGTCATCTGCTAAACTGCTCCAGGAAACTGATAAAGTCCATCTCTACTGGGTCCTCTGAGTAAAATTCTCCCCGTATGGTCCTTCAAGACAAAAATTCGGATGAAATTTAAAAATCAGATTATTATCCTTGGTAAATTTACTTACAGAGAGCAAATTTTTGGTAAGAGAGAGAACATGAAAAATATTCTTCAAGGTAAATTGATTATCATTGCAAACTAACGAAGCCGACCCTATATTATTTATAGTCAAACTTGTGCCATTACCAATCTTGACTTGATCGGAACCTTGGTATTCAGATCAAACTTGTAAGTTGTCAACATCCGGTGTCATATGATGGGTGGCGTCAGTGTTCGGATACCAAATTGGATCAAATCCAAATTCAGTCGTAGAGCCATTGTGAGGTACACCATTGTGAAAGGCTACAGGATTTGCTAGATGTGAATTGCTTTCTCCTTGATATGATAGATCAAACTGTTTGTAACACTTCAGTGCACCATGACCTGGTTTGTTACACAATTAATAGACAATGTTATTTCCTTTGTCGCGGCCTTGCCCACGGCCTGAAGGTTGATCTCCACATCCCTTGCCTCTACCACAATTGTTGCCACCCCTGTTTTGATTATATGAGTTCTGAGGGGTCTGAAAATTGTTAGTAGTATTTTTATTATTCATGGCAACATTCACATTAGGATTTTCACTAGAAAAATTATGTTGCAAAAGCCAGGATTCATGGCTCAAAAGTAATCCAAGGACATCACTAATATTGAGCTGATCTACATCAGCTCGATTTGTGATGGTTGTAATGAGAGATTCATACTCACTTCCCAAACCATATAAGACATATAGAACCAGATCTTCTTTTGATACTAGTTCTGAAACTGTAGAAAGATTATCTGTGATGGTTTTGGCCTTCTAGACATAGTCACTGATAGAAAGATTTCCTTTCTTCAGATTTTGAAGTTGGCACCTCAATTGTAGCACCCTGGATCGAGAATGAGAGGAGAATGATCTTTCCAGAGCACTCCAAACTTCAGCAGTAGTGGAAAGACCAACAACTTTCGCCATGACTCCTTTAGTTAGAGAGGCAACGAGCCAGCTAAGGACCAACTGATCTAGCTGCACCCAGGTTGTGAAGTCTAGATTCAGAATCTACCTACTATTGTCATTGGTATCTGATATTTCTTCTGGAGGAGGCTTGGCCGATCCATCAACCAGTTCCATGGGTTTGTAAGCTCAAAGTACTAGAAGCAACTGAGCTTTCCAGAGAAGAAAATTATCTCCATTAAGTTTGATGGTAAGATAATGAGAGATGTTGGGAATCGAACTAATGCTCATGGGTAGAGAAGCAGTTTGGGAGAGGGTTGAGCTCGAGCTCATTGCTTCAGAAGCAACAGAGGTATTGTAGGCCATAGGCTCTGAAACCAAGTTAAAGTAAAGAGAAGAACGATCTTCAAAGAATGGGTCGAATTTGACTATGTTGAATAACTGTACATGGCTGAATATATATACAAAATAATAAAGAATAAATTAGAAACAATTACAATAATAGAAATAGAGAAAATAAGAAAATGAGCTCCAGTAGGAAATGGCCATACTTCTTACACCATGGGATGTTGATCACTCCACGGGAATGCTATTAACTACTCATGCCATCATTGGGCTGCGTTGAAGATGTTGCTCTGCCTTCCATGAATACTTTCTTGTCCAGGTAATATTCCCTGCTTTCAAGGGCTAATTATTCCTTGTGAAAAATTATTGCATTTATTTTAATATAGTCTTTGTCAGGGCCTTAACTTGTTACTATGTGTAAATGGATTTGCTGAGACATAAATGTAGGCAGTTGGGTTTTAACTCCTTTTTGATGGCTTAAAAAGGTTTTGATCTTTTTTGTCTTTCTAGTATGTGGTATCATGTATTTCTGGCATTATAAATGTTTATATATATGACAGAATCGTCACATCTTATCTTAGGACATTTCAACAAAAATCCGGTTCCTGGTATTCACCAAACTAAAGAATCCCTGATAACATTTGACTTAGCTAGTGCACTTGCCAAAGAGTTTGCAGACTGAGGATCCCATCTGAATTAGCTATTTGGATTGTCCCAAATCTGCACTTGTCTGATCAAAGTTCTGTATCTCCAGGGTATTTGTTCATGTCTCCAAGTAATTCAATATTTGGTGAACTAGGGCTTGCATTTCTATGTTGAGGAGTTTATGCACTAACCCAGAATCAGATTGAGAACATGGAACCTGACTTATGAGTTTGTAAAGTTGAGTTTTACTTCTTACTCAATGAATGTTACATCCTGATTTCTCTGCATTCCAATTGCAGCTACTTCTGGGATCCAATGTAACAATAGCCGTGCAGGATCCCTCATTTCCGGTAATGTGAAATCTTCCTGCTTATATTCCTCTTCTGTCTCTGTTTGTTTGTTTGAACCAATTGGAAGGTATCTGTTATTTGCCAAACAACATGCATATTTTGTCTTCTTAAAGCATTATGTCAATTGAATTTCTTGAAATAAGGTTTCTTCATGGATTTTCTACAATGAATTTGATTCATGGAAAACAAATGTTTGATACAGGCATACATAGATTCATGTGTTATAATAGGTCAAGCTGGTGAATTTCTAGAGGAAACAGGGAAGTAGTGGAATATTGAGTACATGAAGTGTGAGCCTCAAAACAACCTGTTGACAACTTCAAAAACTGATGTTATTTTCTTCTACTCCAAACAACCCAACTGGTCATGCTGCATAAAGAAAGCAACTAGAGCAACTTGTGGATTTTGCAAGAAAAAATGGATCAATTATTATTTATGACTCTGACTGTGCTGCTTAAATCTCAAACGATCGACAGCCCAAGGTCTATCTTTGAAATTCTAGGTGCAAGAGAGGTATTGTTGTAATACAGCTTTGGATTTAATTAGCAATACTTTAATCTTAGCCAGTTACTTGAAGTCTCAACTGTGAAGAATTGGACCTATGAGAATTTTCTTTGGTTTTTGATTAGGTTGCAATTAGGTCTCTTCTTTCTCAAAGTTTGTTGGTTTCACCGGTGTTTGTCTTGGCCGGACAATGGTCCCTGAAGAGCTGCAATTTCCTAATGGCTTTCTTGTCATAAAAGACTTCAATTGCATTGTCTGTACCTGCTTTAATGGGGCATCAAGTATTGCTTAAGCAGTGGGATTAGATTGCTTATCCCTAGAAGGTCTAATGGGGCATCAACTACTAGGATTTTCCCAACAGTTCTGGAAGTTGAGAACCCAGAGTTCAAGAAGAAGCATTCTAGGATGGTGGAAATCAAAAAGCAGCTGAACATTGTTGCAAAGAGTCAAGCCATACCTTTTTGTGAAAAAAAAAAATGAAGATAATTCCATTCATTGTGGCTTAAATGTTTTGAATGGAAAATGGATGTTTTATATTTTTTGTAATTAATGTTTAGATTTTTTGTATTTAATTTCAATTTGGATGAATTTTTGTATTTAATTTCAATTTGGATGAATGAAGAGAAAACATGTTATTGGAAACAAAGTACAACTTTTTAGTAATTGAAAATAAATATAGGTTATTTGGATTTTGGACAAAATTTAGATTATTTTGGCAGCTGGAAAAAATTAAAAGTAAAATGTTATTCAGGTGGGTCTAAAGAGCCGGTAAAAAATTTCTAGTTGACCTTTAGCGACAGTCAGCATAGTCCTCTTATTTCTAGCTTTTGAGCTTTACCGGCAGTCGCCAAAACTGCCGCTGGAACTTTTAACGACACCTCTTTTGACGACAGTTTGCCGACTGCCCGTAAAACTTCTATAAACAGTTTTGAGGACTTTTAGCGACAGTTTTGACTGCCGCTAAAAATGTTTTTTTTTTTATTTTTTTGGTAGTGTCTTCGATCCTTGGATCCCAATTCTATCTGAGGGTACACCTCACCTTGCAAACAACTCTCAGACCTTGGATCATCAGCAAACAGGTCAAGACTCCCTAAGAGTGGCCGACCTCTTGAACACAGGTGGAACCTGGAATCTTTAGCGACTCCAGTAAAATTTTAATGACAGTATCATCTCTCACATCTTTGCTATTGAGCCACAATCTGACGTGAACAATGATAATATTGAGAAGAAATAACTCAGGCTCCTACTCAGTAAAATCAGCGTACTCTTCATTCCTTAGTCTTCAATCACCTACCTCTAGCAACCACTTCAATTGGAAACTACTTTGGAAGCTCAAAATTCCATTTAAATTCTAAGTTTTTGTTTGGAAAATCCTATGGGATGGACTATTTACCAAGGACAGATGCCACAAAGGGTTAAACAGTGAAGACCAACTCTGCTGCCTTTGTCAACAGAAAAAGAGAACCCCTTCCACTTATTCATTAAGTGCTCACTTGCTAAAGCCATTTGGTGTGGAGCACAGCTAGGCCTGAACCCAGAGATCGTTTCTCCAAAACCCATGCATAGTATTCTACTGGACTGGTTGTCGTCATTACAACATGTTCTGGACAAACAAAGAATACAATACAACTTCAGCAAGTTTTGTGTGCTAGCTTATTTTATTTAGGAAGCTAGAAACCAAAAAACCTTTGAGAACTCTCAGCCCAAGCCCATTGAAGTGCTAGAGAAATCCTTTACATACTTCCCTCACCACAACACATCACGCCAGTTATCCGGCGATCACCATCACACACACCTATTCCAACACTTCACATTGATGGCTCTTTTGATCCACTCACAGGTAATGCTGGACGATGGTTCATCCTCCAACTTCCCAGTATCAGCACTGTCTTCACAGAAGGGAGCCGATGCTGGGCCATCAACACAGCTATGATGCTGAAATCCGAGCAATTTTAGTGGGACTCCGAGCAGCTGCAGCAGTAAATAAAGATAGTATCCTAGTATTTTCTGATACCACTACTCTAATAGAATCACTCGGAATTTCCTATTCACTCTCTACCCTGTGAATTGAATTAATGAGCCATGTATCTTCCCATACTCAATGAATTAACTGAGCTTCCCTTTTGCCTAAAAAATGGCAATTTTTTTATTAAAACATGATAGCTATTTCTCAAAAATAGCTGGGGTGAGAGAGGCTCGAACTCTCGACCTCAGGATCACTCAGAAGCTATGAGACCTACGCGCTAGCCAACTGCGCCACCACCCCACTGTGATATCAATCATGTACAAATACGGTAATACCCTAAAAGACCACCACGGAAGACAGCAAAACTAAAGGCATGAATGAAAAAAATTCAATACAAATGAAACAAGAGAGGTTCAAACTCACGACATCAAGATAAAAGCTATAAGGCCTATACGATAGCCAATGACGGACACCACAACGCCATGAAGATATCCCTCCAAGGACGGTAGGCCCAAAATAGGAGAAAGGAATATGGAAGGATTCGAGACCTTATGGAAGAGTGGAGGCATGAAAAGAAGAAAAAACTGGAAAAAATCAGTACAAGTGAGGTGAGAGTAGGGGTGTTTAAATTCGGTTACTAAATCGAAAATCGAACTGAATCAAAACCAATTCAGTTTGGTTAGTTTCACTTTCGATTCAATTTGGTTTTATGATTTTAGAATTATTGGTTTTCGATTTTTGGTTCAGTTTGAAAAAAAAAAATCAATCGAACCGAACCAAAATATGAATTAATAAAAATAAATACATATATTTATGTTTTAATTATAAATATTAATATTACTATTTATATTAATACTAATAAATAATATATAATCTATATTTTTAATTATAAAATATTGATATATTTTAATAATAATTATTAATATAAAAATATAACATACATTTATATTTCTACTAATCAAATTAACCGATTTATTTAAAACCGAACATGAAAAAGAATGCAAAAATGGGGTGAGAGAGGCTCGAACTCTCGACCTCAGGATAACCCAGAAGCTATGAGACCTACGCGCTAGCCAACTGCGCCACCACCCCACCATGAGAACTAATCCTCTGACACAAAGAAAGAGCCCAAAACAGAGAAATGAATGTGGACTTGTAGAGAGATTCGAAACCTCAGTGGAAGAGTGAAGGCATACAAAGAAGAAAATGAATCAAGGAAAGTCAAATGATAACCAGAGAAAGGAAACACACACGATGAAAACAAAAGGACAGGGCAGAGTACCCCCATCACCCGTTGTACTTTGGCAAAAACCCCAATCAGTACATGTTTGATGTTTCATGCTGCGAGTTAAAATCAGGCCCCCATAAGATAGTTTCTCACAACGTTTCATATCACATCCCGTGTCTTCCTATAATGTCTCATCATTTCTGATATTATCGTTAGTAAATGTTTCTCATACATGGACGGCGAAGATGTGTAAGATGTTGAAGAAAACTATCTTGTGGGGGGGCTGATTCGAACTCGCGTGCTAAATAAGACCTCTGATGCTAGTTGCTAGCATTGCCCTCGCTCATCACTATTTATTAACCCTGTTTGTCCATGTGGCAAATATGTGTGATCTCCCGTATTTTTATGGAAAATGGTTTCCCTCTGTCAATTTGAATTCTCCCTTTTGTTGGACTAACCCTGTTTTTGCCACATGGACATGCAACACACCCAATCCAGACTTTCCATCAGTCAAGGACAATCTGGACATGTGACAAATGCGCATCCTGGGCCTTGTGCGCTATGGATGACTTGAATAAATAGCAGTACTAAATGTAAACATGGATTTCACACAAGATTTTACTTTCTAACCTGTTTTGCGATTCAAGCGCTCCTACTAGCACCTAATATAAAGAGCATAACCAAAAGAACCCTGGTCTGGTTTTATAGGGATCAGACAGGACCAGATTTTCGGACCTACAAACTTAAACATAAAATATATGTTATAAATGGAAAATTCTATCGTGCCGGAAAGACATGATATCACCTGATTGGCTTGAGACTACACGCAAAGGCCGCATTTGGCAGTCCTTACAAGGACTTATCTCCTTTCTGTTAAAAATAAGTCCTTAAAACAAGGAATGTTAAATGCAGCTTAAGCCACACAAAGCTATTGGATCGGGCTAGGATAAACATCGAGATACCTTAATTTTTTAAAGGGTAAATTTCTTAAACTACCCTTATGGTTTAGCTAATTGATTAAGTGTATCCTTACTATTCGAAAATTGACTAACACTACCCTTATTGTTTCTGATAATTGACTAACTCTACCCCTGTTCTTAATGTCCGTTAATGTTCCATCACAATCTATGCACATGTGATCCCACGTGACCTATACAATTTTTTTAAAATCCAATATTGCCCTTGTACCCTGAGCCCCCACTCTCTCTCTTCTAAGACATCCCCCTCTCCCTATCTCTCTCTGGTCTCTCTCTCCATTCTCAACCTCTCGTCTCTCTCTCCCCTCTACTCCTTTGCTTTCGTTCAAAGAGGGCTCATCGTCGCCATCGAAGCGAGAAGGGGGTGCCGCTAGTTCGCCGTTGTGTGCAGCTATGTCTTCACCTCCGCCTCTGTCTCTCTCTCCATTCTCAACCTCTCATCTCTCTCTCCCCTCCGCCCCTCTGTTTTCGTTCGAAGAAGACTCATCGTTGCCGCTGGAGCAAGAAGGGGGTGCCGCTGGTTCGCCGCTGTGTGCAACTGCGTCTTCACCTCCACCTCTGTCTCTCTCTGGTCTCTCTCTCCATTCTCAACCTCTCGTCTCTCTTTCCCCTCCGCCCCTCTATTTTCATTCGAAGAGGGCTCATCGCCACCACCGGAGCGAGAAGGGGGTGCCACTGGTTCACCGTTGTGTGCAGCTGTGTCTTCACCTCCGCCTTTGTCTCTCTCAAGACGCAATTAACAAAGAACTTGAGGTGGGTCAAGTACAAGAGCTCGATGCACATGTCGATGAAAGCTCCGATTGCAACCACATAAAGCTCTCTGTACTTGAGCCTCCCGTTGAATCCCGGTACAGGGTTCCAAACCTTAACCCTAAACCCTTTTGGGTTTTTTACGTACCTCACCATCGAGCTCCATATGTGCCAAATCCCAACTAGAAGAAACAACATCCCTGGCAAAACGTGACCCTTGAATGATCCCATCTCTCAAGACGTCTATTTCCTAGAGTGTTAATCCAAATTTTCCTGTTACAACACAAGGATTTCAAGATTTTGCTCTCTATTTAAAATCATAAGTGAAATTTTCAAGAATCGAACTTCTACCTTAAATTTTAAACCGAACACTGGAACAAAAATTCGAAAATTCTTTTACTCTATTTTCTAGTTTTTTGTTGTCACGAATACTTTGACCTCATCAATTTTTCTATTTGAACGCTAAAGAAGTCATCGAAAAAACAAGATTTCTTTTCCCTTTTCTCTATTTCATTTTGAAATTTTGAAAAAGAATAAAGGGTAAAATAGTCTTTTTCGCCTTTCTGTTAACGGACGTTAACAACAGGAGTAGAGTTAGTTAATTGTCAGAAACAATAAAAGTAGTGTTAGTCAATTTTCAAACAATAAGGGTACACTTAGTCAATTAGCTAAATCATAAGGGTAGTTTAAAAAATTTACCCTTTTTTAAATAAGGCCATGTTTGCTTGAGGTGTAAATGAGAACCGGGGAACTTTACACCCCGATCCAGTTTTGCATGCGTTTGGTAGAGGTGTTTAGTGTTAATATACCTCATAAATTGTTGTAAAATTTCATTCTTATCAATGTTCCCATAAAAAATCAGTGGAAAATTTACCTTGATAAAATCGATGTAAACTTTCCCTTCTCCGTCCAACAACCAAAAGAACAAATTTCACTCCTCTCTCCTGCAACGTCTCCTCCGTCCAACATCTCCTCTCTATAAAAACAAGCTTCGTTTTGATCGAATAATCTTATAGATCTCCAAGATCTGTCTGTTTAACTTTAACTAGGTGACCTGAGTTCAAGATATGGCCATTTCAAAATCTGCTAGATCTGAGTTTCTGGCTTTAATATCAAATCATAATAATATAAAAGATTGGTTGTAATAATCCTAATTTGTGGTTAATTGTTCCATTCTTTCCCTATCTAACTGCTCTGTTCCGTGATGATTGTCGGCAAGGTAGCAGTTATCTGCAAGTATGGAGATGTTGGCAAGGGTTGTGCCGCCACCATTAAACAAGTCAGCGCCTGTATAATCGTTACTGAGATAGACCACATTTGCACTCTTCAGGATCTCACGGAAGGCGCCCCATTGCTAACCCTCAAGGACGTCGTAGTCGAGGTCGAAACAAACATTCCATCGGCTTGGCCGATGATCAGCCTCTCAAACTATTTAGGGTACTGAACCAGGTCTCCATTCATGACCTGCATGAACCTCTTGCTGCCTTCAGGCACCACCCTCACAACCCCTTCTTCGATGTAGACCAGTTGCAGATTTCCCATTTTCTAGACTGACCACCGCTGCACTCCTATCTCCTCCAACCATGCTTCCCGATTTCATCCACCTTGGGTTCTGGCGTCAGAGCCCATACAGATCAAGGAAAGGTTAAAGCTGATGTCAGTCTTTGCAACCGCCATCTGATGTTGGGTTCCAAAGAATAGCACGATATTATCTTCTGAATCCAACTGGGGTCAAAGGAGAGTTTCACAGCATAATGAGCAGAAAACCTTTCACTTTTACACTGTAACAACCAAATCATATGAAATAAAAATTCCAAAACACTCCGGTTTCTTTTTCCATCAATCACTAAACCGGGGTTACATTTTTCATCGGTGTAAAACTGAATTTACACCTACAGCAAACGCAACCTAAAGTGATAGGAATAAGGCGTTAATTTGACATCGTGGCAAGGGCTTCGAGATGAGGATGCCGAGAGAAATAATGCCACCAACCACTGTGAGATTCTTGGGACTTTTAAGAGTTTGGCTAGAACGAAACCCAATCAAGTTCATCCATGTAGTGTGGAGCTTAACTATTTTAAGATGCTGTTTGATCATCCCGTGTAGCCTAGGCCACTGCATGATTGTAGCCCAAGCCCTATTTTCATACAGCAAAATAGCTAGACCGTCCTTGATGCAGTAACATCATTATAGTATACATGCAAGGCAAAATCTTAGGCCTAAGCCTAATGTTTACAAAACTGGACCGGACCGGATGGTCGGACCGGAAAAACTGGTAACCGGTCAGCCCCCGGGTCTGGTTATACTATAAACCAGCAATTCCTTAAAAACCATTGAAAAAGTCAAAAAACGTTGACTCGGGCGATCGAATCGTTAAACCGTTCGACCCAGGCAGCGGTTCGCGGGTTATCATTTTTTATTTTTGTCGATTTAAATAAAATAAAAAAAAAAACAAAAAATAAAATGACTCCCATATCCCTGACCCCAAATCTTACGATTACGAATGCTTAGGGTTAGAGCGACCCCCATTTTTGTTCTAACTGTCCCTCCTCTCAGCCCTCACACCCAACTGACCACTTGCGGCAACCACAACCTACGGCGTCCAACGGCGATACACAATGACCAACTGTCACGGGGGTATTCGTTGGGGCCTCGTGCGGCACTCGAAATGGGCGAGTAAACCTACGAAACAAAGCAAACACACACAAAAAGGCAACAAGATGGCACACGAATTAGCAAAAGGCTATTTGTA
>NW_010729152.1:1219248-1233649 GCF_000365185.1 Nelumbo nucifera
GCACGCGGTTGGCACTCTGATGGCTCACTGTAGGTGCTTGATGGCGCGGCGAAGGAGTCACCTGTGACATTCTCCCCCACTCAATTCGATCTACGTCCTCGGAGATCGGCTTCGGCTGGTCCCTTAGAGTCACTGTTGCAGAAGGAGGGTTCTTCTGCTGCTCCTCGAACCGGCTGTCGTCCAAGGCCGAGGTGTATATTTTGGTGGCATGGTTGGGTTGGCTCATTCTATTGGGGTTTCCTATGGCTAAGTCCTTTCCTGGCTGCCTCAAAGTATGTTAGTGGCTGGTTTAGTTTGGCTAAGGGGTAGGTTTGGGCCAAGTAAGGATCAAAATGRTGTTTTGGATTATTAAGGTGTGGATTCCCATGCATTTTCCCCAAGGGTAACTCACAGGGCTACTACGAGAACTAACCTTAGGGATGATGTGAATGTGGTCCCTAGATGGCTTGGGTGGCACTCGCTCTCCCCGGTGGTTGTGGTAGTAGATGTGGGCAAGGTTTGACACGGCCTTGGGTCTTCTTCTGTTGAGCCCACCAATTGCGGGCGCTTGCGGCTTCTGCTGCGAAGTCGACTTCTGCTGATGTGGTTGGTGTTGAAGCTAATGTTGCTGCTAGTGTTGACTTGGGCGTTGGCATTGGCGTTGGCGCTAGAAATGGAACTGTCTTGGGGGTGACTTCTTCTTGGTGACGACTTCCCAACCAGTTCCAGTGTCGATGTGAGGTACTTAACAGGGGTTCTTCCTTGTTGACGCAGCACTGTCTTCATGGTTGCTGGTTTCTTGGTACAACTTTAAGGCTAAAAGCTGCTTCCCAAGTATCTGCAAGGCTGATGAGACAGGAACCATGCAAGGGGAGTGTTCATCCAGAATAAGCAAAATGTTGGTGTGTGGCATAAGTGCTGCTTCCGCCTGCTTGAGGAACTCCACTCTAAGAACAACCTGAAAATCATCCAAGGGAACCACAGATAGATTGATGGGTCCTTTCCATGGTCCAACTCGGAGTTCTACTCCACGGGTCATGCCCTCTACTGCTTTGGCCCCGGAGTTGATAGCCTTGACCCACCCAGTTTATTTGGTGGTGGTCAAGCCGAGTCGCTTTGCCTTCGCAATCAAAATGAAGTTGTGGGTGGCCCCAGTGTCCACCAAGGCTTGGGTCGGCCTCCCGCCGAGGGTAATGTCTACATAATTCAGCCCCTTGTGGGCTTTGGTGGGCCGCTTTGATGTGGCCTCTTTCTTGACCATGGCATTGATGAGTTGGAGGGCACCTACTCTTGGCGCCACTGTGGGTTTCTCCTCATCGCTCTCTTCACTATCGTTGAGTTTGGCGTTGAGGGCAGTTATTTTCTTTCGGGTTGGACAGTCACTCGTCCAATGCTTCCCGTTGCAAAGGTAACAAGGCGCAGGAGGAGGTCTCCTAGTGGATTGGTGGCCCTGGTAGCTTGGGCCTCCTTGTGGCTTCTTCCCTTGTTGGTAATTGTAGGGCTTGTCCGCGGGCACTGGCTTCTCCTTTGTAGAGGTTGATTGTGGATCTCCCCCACTCAGACTCATGGTACCTGGGCTGGATGGTCTTTGCACATCTTCCTTAGGTGTTCTTAGATCAACAAGCTGCTCAACTACGGCCATGGCGGTGGCGAGGTCCTCAACCCCGCGTCGCTGGAGTTCGAGCTTGGCCTATGGCTTGAAACCGTCCATCAAATTGAACAGAAGATCCTTGTCTGACATGTCAGTGATCTCCAGCGTCAAGGCCRAAAACTCCTTGACATAGTCATGTAGTAATTTTTGATGTCTGAGATTCTTCATTCTTCGGCGTGCCAAGTACTCCACATTTTCTGGGTAGAACTACCGCTTGATCTCACGCTTGAATCCAACCCAAGTGTCGATGGTGCGGGTTCCATGTTGAATGTCTTGGCAACACCTACGCCACCATAACATTGCGATATCAGTCAAATACATAGCAGTTGTGCGTACCTGAGTTTGGTTGCCAATGATGCCAATGGCAGAGAAATATTGCTCCAATTACCACAAGAGGTTGTCAAGCTCCCTAGCATCCCGAGCACCCAAGTAAGGTGTTGGCTCTCGGATCTTGATGTTCATGGAAGCTAGGGTGGAGGGAGTGCTTGGTGTGTTGGCCACTGCCCTCTTTAGGAGAGTCATCTCATCTCTCATCTCATCCAATTGCGCTTGAAATCTATCTAGCAAGCCCTGTAGGTTGCTTTGGGAAGGCCCAGCTCCCGAATTCTGTATGGTGGTGTGCATGTCTCTGAAGGCGCCATTGAAACGTCCTAGTTTCACCACTGCATTCTCAACCGTCTCTAGGTTGAGGTGGAGTTCATCAACCCGATCTTGGGTTTCTCCCACTGTCACCTCGCAACGTAGGAGGCGCATGTCCACGGTAGCTAGTTGGTCGACTGATTTGTCGTGCTTGCTATCTTTAGTTGTACGCCCCTTTGGGGCTTGTGTCTTGGTAGGTTCGTCAAGTGGAGCGTCATCAGTGTCATGGGCTTGAAGCCGCCCATGCGATGTGTCATCGGCAATGCCCCGATTTCTCTTCATTGTGTTGATGTAGGGACGAAGACAAGGTCCAGAGTATGTGTAGGAGCTCCTGCTCTGATACCAACTATCACGGGGGTAATCGTTGGGGCCCCGTGCGGCACTCGAAATGGGCGAGTAAACCTACGAAACAAAGCAAACACACACAAAAAGGCAACAAGATGGCACATGAATTAGCAAAAGGCTATTTGTATTACATCAATCAGTGGTAAGCACAAGCACACAGTACAGTGTCGAGGGGATCTCGTGCTTAACCTTTACACGCTTATGAGCTCACTCGACTACCTACCTCCCCTCAAAGAGTACGTTAAGCTTTTGGGGGAGTGACAAAAGGAAACATCAAAATGACGGAAAAACATACTAAGTAATTACAATAACGACATTGGCAGTCCCCCTTACAAAATACAAGCAAAGCCCACCCATGACACACATGTTGACACCATGAAAGCACGCAGTTGACACTCTGATGGCTCACTGTAGGTGCTTGATGGCGCGGCGAAGGAGTCACCTGTGACACAAAGGCATCCAACCGACCACCTGCGGTCAGCTTCATCTACGGCGACCAGTGTTGATTTTGCAGCAGGTCCAGCCGTCCAACAGTAACAGTTACGGCAATAACAAATCCGGCGATTTTGCAATGGCAGGCAGGGGTCTCTAACGGTAATAACAGTTGCAGGCTTGCAGCAGCAATCACGTGTGACCAAGTCCAAGCCCACTGGCCGCGAGCCCACCGTCACACCACCATTACCGGCAGTGACCATCTTTGTTGCTAGTGCCATAGCGGGGGCAGTGATAGCCAAGCTTGAGCATGTCAAGGAATTCATAGCTCAAAAACGCAAAAAATTTGCAGTCCCAATTAGCCCAAAAGCTACCGCAGTGCGAACCATCAGAAAATTGCTAGTTTCTGGTTATCGTACGGTCTCACTGTCTGGACCATGATCTTTCTGAGCCTCTTGCAAAGACCTTTGGTGTTTGAGACCTTATTGATGGTGGTGGCAATTTTGAAACTTGATAGATTCTGATTCCCTCCGGTGATACAAATTACAAGCTTAACTGATTTTCTGTAGCTTCCTGCACTGCCTCCGTTGGTTGCTATCGCCGGTTTAATTGAGCGCTTAGTCCTTGGCATTGGAATCTTGGTCATCGTGACCAATGTTGAGTTCATCCACACACATGCTGTGATTCACCTTCTTTTGTCACTTGGCATCAGATTACCTCTAATTCTTTTTCATGCAGTCTTTGGAATTAGAGATGATGATGAGGATTTCCAGAGTAAAGCTAATTGAACTCAGTCTCAGATTCTCAATTTATGGATATAGGATGATCTAGTTTTATTCTGTATTTTTTCTGTTTTTATTTAATTTTATGTTATTTTTTATTTTTAATTTATTTATAACATCACAGGTCAAACCATTCAACCCAAACGGTTGAACCGCTTAACCAGAAACCGGTCCCCTAACCGGTTCTGTTTCCGGTTCGCTTTTAAAAACCTTACTAAGCCTAACTGGCTAACTGCAGAGTTCTGACGAGGCAGGAAACCTAGTTCGATAGCAATTACATACTGACACCTGATACCAACTTATAGATATCAATACCAATTAAAAAATCACTACTTCTATAATTCTGGAGTGAAGATCCAGCAGGAGCGGTCAACATTAGTAGGATCAAATAGCGTTCAAGCAATAGAAAGGATTTATAGTAGTGTTGCAGGAGAAAACAAAATAATGGCGAGGGACTAATAATACAGTCAAAATAAACACAATTACAAATTACAAAAATACAGTGAGAGAAAGTGCAAAACCTAAAATAAGACAACGTTAAAGGAACATTTTTCCCAGCCATACAAAAGAGCTTACTCTTACTGGTCTCAGGATTCCCAAACGAATGGCGAAAACATTGGCAAGCATGGGTTGTGCTGGAGCTGGAAGAAATCTTTCGGCCAGGCTATATCAATAACTGTAGACCATAACCTGATCGTTTAACTATCATTCTTCTTCTATCACATGATTCCACAGTTTTAACACTGGCAAGCATGCATCAGAGAGGAATTTCCCGGTTCCCAAATGAACTCTACCCCCCAAATAACAAGACCGAAGAACAAGATCAACTAGTATATATGAATAAGTCTATAAATTGACTAATAAACACCGCCTAAACAGATCACAATTACGATGAATTAGCCCCAGTTCCATATGCAGATCCAAAACTTGAAATCCCAACCCATAATTTAATAGGTAAGTTAATGCACATCATAGTGTGAGCTCCGCAATTCTTTCCATTTCATGCATTGATCATATTAAACTGGAATCTGGACAACTGCTGTGGGATGGTAGAGATAACTGGCCCATATCTCTGCAATAAAGAATACAAGTATTTCAAGCCAGATATATATATTGAAAATTAGGATAATATTTTTCCAAGAAAGAAGAATAACAACTAATCATTACAGGCAAGAAGAATAACATAAGTATTTCAAGCGGGATATATATTGAAAACTAGGATAATATTTTCCAATAAAGAAATATAGCAACTAATCATTACAGGCAAGAAAACAGGGTTAAGTTCAAGAGCCAAATATACCACCATGGGGCATGGATTGTGATAATCATAACTAAGGTGTTTGATATCATTGCATTATGTGGCTGTTTCTCCACCATGTCAGAGACACATAGATGATTAGACCTTACCAAACCATAATCCTGTTTTGTTTGGGCTGATCAGGTATAAACGTTTGTATTGCTTCTTATCTCGGGTTATGTGAAACTCATTTTTAGAGGAAACATCATTTAGCCATTTCCTGCATAGGGGAGGCATTTCCTCCAAATGTTGAATAGTAGTTTGTGCCAAGCCCATTTTTTCCCAATTTCCAATGCATAAATAAAGTATAAACACAATGGTCAATTGGCCATATTGTCACAAATACCGAATGCCCACTAAAATATCCTTCAGATAAGATATCTACATAAAATGTTTAAACCATATAATTTTAAAGCACACTCTAGTCAAAGTAGATACTTGTATTTTCCCGAAACACGAGGTTATATATCCTCCAATATAATACTCAATGCACCATTGTCCTTTCTATGAAAGAAACAGTTTTACAGATTCATTGTACAAATTGAACTCAAAGGTGAGGTGCATTTCAAGGTCTGCACCTTGCCTAGGCCCAGGCGCATCTCCTTTGAAAAGGTGCACGCCTAGTGCTCCTAGGCATGTGTCTGGTGCATCTTGCACCTCAGCTTAGGCATGCACTTTTTTTGCACCTTTGTTAAAATGTGTGCTTTTTGCCATTTTCTGAAAATCCCCTATTTGTTAAGGTTGTTCATCCATTCTTCCTAATAAAAGATATTTTTTAAAAGATAATTAAAATTATAAAACCATTTTTGAAGGATTAAGAATTTAAGACACTAACATGGACTTGTTTGGACTTGCCTCAAGGGGCTTGGTACAAAAGCAACTTGTAGAAATGTAGAATTAGGAATTAAAGATGTTTAACATCACATTGGTTATTTGAAATAATGCAATTGGAAGGAGATAAAGATTTGAAAGTTTGACACACTTGAATATTTTTTATATGCTATATTTGATTTTGTTTTTTTATTTTCACTTTAAATATGTTTTATATGCTATGTTTATGTATTTTAATTTGAGCTAATAGCCTAATAGAATTTTTAAAACATCCAGTTTAAAATTAAAGTTTGCATTTTTATTAATTAATACTTTTTAATAGTTAATACTTCTTGATTTATTTGAATGTTTTACATTTTTTTGCATTTTGTGAATTAAAAAAAATACACCTTGCTTCAAAAAACAACACACCTTGACTTGCACCTTGTGCCCCAGGCACAAAGTGCCCTTGGAGCTTTTTAGCAACTTGCACTTTTAAAAGATTAACAAGTTACAGATTACAGACTGGTCCTGGACAACCCCACTCTAGATGATCCTTTGATACTAAAGCTCCAGCCAATGGGTCAGCCATCATATTGGCACTTCTAGGTATCCAGTTGAATGAGGTGTTCAAGGGATCCCTTAGGGAGAGTGCCTGCCTTACTAAAGGCCTCATCCTCCAAGGTATTTCTTCTCGATTCTTTAGCCAAGAGATAACTGTTTGGCAATCTCAAAATGATTGACATTGCAAGATATCAAGCTAGAGATGGTTAGAGAAATGTTCGTGGAATCGATCAAAGGTGCTCTTGAGAGTGTGAAATGATTAGAGAAATGTCTGGTTAGTCATTTTGTCAACTCTGAACCTAACAAAGTGGAGGTTCTAAGATGGGTCAGATCGGAGTGGAATTTGAAAGACGTTCAGGTGAGGAAGCTAAATGAAGGCTTTTTTTTCTTTCTTCTAAGATGGGTCGTCGGATCTCAGGCTGGGAAAATGAAACCCACTGGTGGGGGCAATCCGAGAAGTGGGGATTAGGAGTTTTTGTGTGGATTAACGTTTTCAGGGTTCCTCTTCATGCCTGGAATCTGCAAACATTTTGTGCTATGGGAAATGCCTGCAGTTGCTTCAGAAAAATTGATGCTCGAACATACAAGATGAAGAATCTGGTAGCAGCAAAAAATTCTGATCAAAGTTGAGGATATTCATTTGGTTCCATTGAGTCTGGCATTAAACTTTTCAGGGAAGTGGTATGATCAGAAGCTGGTGATTGAGGGTTGTATCCCATTTCGCTGGTTAGAGGAGGTATCAGTGATTTTGCTGGACTGAACTCAAGAATTTGAATGTCTTGTAGAGGAAGGAGGGGAGCTGATAGGGCAGGAGATCAGATGGCTAAAGGAGGAAGAGGATGGAAGTCAAAGAGTCAGGGAGTTGGATAGTCATGCGGAGGATAGAGATGTGGATCAGGAGAGGTTGGGAGGGGAAAAAGGAATTTCATGGGAAAGGGATGAGAGGACATTAGTTAATAATGGACACATAGTGGGAGAACTTAATGAGGGGGATATTTTTGAAGAGGCCAATGGGGCTTTTTCGAGAATGGTATGGGAGCAGTTAATAAGTGCTAAGTGGGGCCAGATTTTTAAGGAAGAAAGGGGTTTCTCCTTTGGGAGGTTCCTCAGCAACTGCGAGGAAACCTTGATGTTTTAAAGACAGGGGTTTAGATGTGAAATAATTAATTACCTTTAAGAAACATGGGGCCCTCTATAAAGTTACAGGTGTGATTGGAGTTCGATGAGGAAGAAAAAAAGAGTAGGTGTTGGGCGGTTTCTAGATCTATGCAATCTTCTCTTCAAAAGGCAGGCTCGACCTTTGGTTTTTTGGAGGCTGCAGGTTATGGAGATTCCATAAATGTTGGTTGTCATGAGAATCAGGTGGCTAATTTATGATCAGCGGAACTTCTTCATGGTAACCTGGTCGAGGTGAGGCCCAATGCTCTTTCTCTTGTGTCAACCGAAGGTTCACAAGGGTCATGTTCTATTTCTTCTACCACATTGATCCCGGAGAATAGGGGCTTAGTCGTTGATTTGAATGGAGTAACAGAGGGATGGAGATGGGAGATGGGGATGTGAGTGCACTTAGGGTGGAGGCAGTGGAAGAGGTGGTGAACCGTGAACAGTGATCTCAAGGACAGGAAGAAGGGAGGAGGCATAGGAGGTGAGGGTAAGAAGGTGAACATAATCAAAAACTTGAATCAAGATGTTTTGTTAGGGGCAACTCCGACTATTTGGTCTCTGAAATGGCCATTGAAAGGTTGGGAGTTCATTTGGGTTGTAGGGGGAAGGAGAATGTTTTGGCTGAAAGTGTTGACGCTTAGGAGGTTCCAAAGAAGTCCAGAGTTTCATGCAAGTTTAATGCTGTGCATGTCACCAAGGTCTTTTCAAGGCTGGCCTGGTTCGAGCAGGGCCAACTAACAAATATAAAAGGATTTATAATAGAAGAGGAGTTAAATACAAACCTCTTAGTATCAACTATTGTGAACCCTAAATCCTAGTGTGGAAAATTGATTGTTACAAGGAGCTGGGAAGAAGAAACTTCCGGCAGATCCTCGTGGGGTGGAGTCAAAAAAGGATGATGTGTTAGAGGAGAAGAACAGTAGAAATGGAAACGAAGTTAAAGAGGTTTCTGTTGAGGCATTGTCAAAGGGGAAGGAGGGAAGCTTGGATTTGAAGAAATTAGTCGATAAAGTGGTGGAAATCGGCAAGTCTTTGGGCTTATTTTTCTTGGGAGGTAAGAGCTTTTCTAGGAGAGCTTTCAAAGTGTTTGAGAGGAAGAGGAAGGATTGAATAGACGATAGAAATTGATCCTAGGAGAAGCTGGGCATGGAAAGAATATTAATTGAGGTTAAGGATAAATCCTCTATCCTTCATAGTATGTTTCTAACATTTGCAGGAGAAAGATATCAGTTACGGTTGATAATAGAAAGGGAGGATTGTAGGCTTTTTGGGAAAAGGAAGGAGATGTCGGTAGAAAATTAGAAGAACATAGAGGAAGGAGGAAAAGGGAGGGGGTGGGTTCGGATCAGAAGCCTCAGGCGACAAAGGAAAGGAAGAGGCAGGAGAAGAGAGGAAATTAAAGAGGCAGGCTAAGGAAGAAGAGGAAGAAAAGAATGAGTTGGCTATGGAGGATTCAAGTGTTGGTTATGTGGCCAACTCAAATCAAAGTGGAAGGGCGGATGTGGTCCACATGGAAGAGAAGGAAGACAAGGAGACAAGGGGTGGTCGGCCAAGAGAAATTAGTGGTGGGGACCGCCATTTGAAAAAACTAGATAATGAAGGGTATATTAGAACAAGCAGCATAGGAAGATTGGGTGTGGCTGATGGCAAGATGTGAAGCGGGGAAGAAGATTATCACAATTGAAGACGGTGATGATTTGAAATGAAAGAAGAGGAAGGACTATATTGTCAAACAGCAAATGAGAGGACTATCATAGAATGTTGAGGAGGTAAAATCCAATGTTTAGGAAACTGGACCGGACCGGTTAAACTGTGACCTAGGACCTTGGTCAGTTCGGTCATACCCTAATAACTGTTTTGCTAAAAACCGGTTAACTGGTCCCGATTTCATGAAACCGCCTAGATCCTTCAACAAAATTTTAAAATGTGATTAAACAAGACTTGGACCCATGACCTCTTGTTTTTATATATTGCTTAATTACCACTAATCCACCTCTTTACTCATGTTAATTAATGACTTTTTATTGTACATATTACTTTATTATGCACTTATTTTAAAGAGAATGTAAATTATGAGACTTGAACCCTAGTCATTTGCTTTAACTTGAAGTTATTGCTGTTAGCATCACTTTTAGGTTGAAAAATAACCCAGAAATCAAAAGAGAAGAAAGGAGAAGAAAAGGGAAGAAAAGAGAATAAGAATAGGAGAAGAATGGGGCAAAAATGTTCTATTACTGCCACCCTAAGCTGTATTATTTATATGTGTTTAACATAACATTAGGTAAAAGGACAAAAATGCCCTGCTACCCATAACAGTACAAGAAAGCAAACATAAAGCTAAAAATAAGCAACAAAATAACTGAACTTATGGGACCACAAGTAAATATATCAGGTCACTGTATTACTACACTCCCCTCTCAAGTTGGAAATAGATGTTGATCATTCCCAACTTGCACAAATCTGATTCCAATTTGACTTTGGTGACCGCTTGGGTGAAGAGATCAGCAAGCTGCATATTAGAGGCAACATAGGGCAAGCAAACATCTTGAGATGCAACTTTCTCTCGAATGAAGTGGCAATGAACCTCAATATGTTTAGTTCTGTCATGCTGGATGGGGTTGTGAGCAATATTAATGGCAGCTTGATTATCACAATACAACCTCAATGGCTTCTCATACTCAATCCCTAATTCCTCAAGAAGAGATCTCAGCCATAACACTTCAGCCACACTATGAGCCACTGACATGTATTCTGTCTCAACACTTGAACGAGCAACAACATTTTGTTTCTTGCTACTCCATGACACTAAGTTACCTCCAACAAAAGCACAGTACCCTGAAGTTGATCTTCTATCATCAACACATCCGGCCTAATCAGCATCAATATACACCTTGATTTTCATATGACCATTGTTTTTAAAGAGTATACCACGACCTGGACATCTCTAAAAGTAAGCAAGGATTCTTTCCATAGCCAATAGATGAGTGGTTCTAGGAGAATGCATGTATTGGCTAACAACACTAACAGCATAGGAGATATCAAGACGAGTAAGACATAGACAAAAGAGCTTTCCTACTAACCGTTGGTACATGGCTTTGTCTTCAAAAGGCTCACCCCCTTCGGCACTTATCTTATGATTCAATTCAATAGGTGTGTCTACTGGTTTAACTCCTAGTTTCCCAGTGTCCTCAAGGAAATCAAGGGCATATTGCTTCTATGAAATGAAGATACCATGTTTAGAGCGGGCAACTTCAATTCCCAAGAAATATCGCAGGTCACCAAGGTCTTTCACTTCAAATTCTCAACTTCTAGGAGAAGATCGGGAGAAAGATTTTGGAGATGGTGGGGTTACAAAACTGTGAGATAGAGATTTGAAATTGTAATTGTTTTTGTTCTATTTGGTGAGATGGAAGATTGAATTGAGTTTCACAAGAGTTTCAAGGTGCTGCTATCGTGGTGCAATAGTGGTTTTTAGTTTTTCTTTCTCTCCCTGTAAATTGTTCTAGAGTGGGTGATAGGATTTTTTGTTGAGTTTGTGGGGTGTTACCTTAATACCAATAGGTTGTATTCAGTTTTTTCTTTCCCTTAATATAATTTTCCTTTTTACTTATCCAAAAAAAAACATTAGGACTACTTAGATAATAGCATAAGGTTGTGGATTCCCTAAATTACAATATTCTAAAATCAAGTGAAGGTGCATGCTTTTTTTATCATTTTTGCTAAAAGTGAAAACCAACATTCTGTTTAATATGCAAAGTATGAACTCTTAATTCAACTAAGCCTTCTCCCAATTCCCAACTATATGGGGTCAGATACATGAATCCTGTTCTGCCATTCCGCTCTGTTTAGTGCAATATCCATTGTCATGGGGTCCTTACATTATTTCTTTATAGGAACATAAACATTTATAATTCATTGGATTGCCTTAACTTTGGCAAATTGTATACCATGAATCATGAGTCAATTTATGCTACCAAATTTGTGGTTCTCTGGGGGATACAGCAAATAAGACAATAATGGTATCATCTCCTAAAGCAACATCTATTCTCAGATATCCCTGATATGCATGCCCTCATGTCCATGATTAGGTTGCACAGGATAAAGTAACACAGTACTATCATCATACCTGAACATTATCATAGAGCTCAAATAATGGGACTGCAAGCAGTTTTAGGTTTTTTGGCACTGCAAAGTACTCTCTCTCAGACAAGTGAACAAGGAATAGCTTCTTACATTCCTGGAACAAGAAATCATTTGGCTCAGCAAAGTCCACAAAGCTTCCGATGTCAGAAATGTTGGGCAAAGAATTTACCTTAGGTTTTGTGATATGAGGAGGGCAGTATGGGTACATAATAGTTTCAAAGTTTGGCCTCCACCAGATAGCTACACACTCTCCAATCTGCAACAAGATCCAATCAGTGACTTTCATCAAACCACATGGTGGACAACAATAGCAAGGCATCAATAAAACAAGCATTGAAAAAATGAGTATGTTCAGACAAATGAATGGCACAACTAGAAAGAACAGAACAATAAATGAATGAATCCATGGGCAACTATGGGTAACCCCATAGGTGATAACATGAGGCAACATACAACGAGACAATTTTCCATTTCCATTTTTTTATCAATAACAGCAACAATTTTAGTAATGCAGATGAGGAACAAGTACAATATGGAGGGAGAAGGGGTAAGCTCTCTTAACTCTCTCCATAAATAAAAATAAAATCAGATTACAACACAGCCCATAATAAATTGTCCCTTCCCACCCCTTGTTTTGCAAGCACATCAGCAAAAGAATTAGCACTCCTCTTTTTTTATAATTGAATTGAATTGTGATTTTATTAATCAGGAAATGATAGATAGTACAAGCATCCCAAGGAGAGGCACATGGTGCAACCTCTCCTTAAAAGAAAATTACAGAAAAAACAGTAGTGAAAAGATTACAAAACAGCCCAGTATAAGATTTCCCTGTTGCCCCTTGTTTGGCAAGACAATCAGCCAACACATTTGCCGACCTTCCCACCCAGTGTGGGCTGATATTCAAGTTTCTAGTTAGCCGCTTAGTTTTCTTTAGCACGTATCTGTAGCACCAAACCACTGAGTCTGAATCTGCCAGCCACCCCACAACAACTTTAGAATCTCCTTCAAGTATTAGGTTTTCCACCCCAAGTTGATGTGCAATTAGAATACCTTGTAGGCTGCTAACAGTTCCACCCTATTAAAGTCTCCCAAACCCACTAGGCCAGAGAATAGGGCTAAGATGTTACAGTCCTTATCTCTAAAGACCCCTCCTATTCCAGAAGGTCCTGGGTTACCCTGACAACTTCCATTAAAATTCATCTTTACACATCCTTCAGGAGGAGGAACCCAATCTGCAAATATCCTACCTTTCCTGGAAGAGAAAGCTGCTACAGCTGACTAGTTCCTCCAAAGGTCATCAAAGGAAAAGGGTTGGAAGGAGTCCATAGTTCTCAACCAAAGTATTGTTCTTGTCAAAATGCAGTCCTTGACATTTAGGAAGCTTCTTTCATTTTCTTGAAAAATTCTTGCATTCCTCTCTCTTCCAGCTTTTTTTATCAGCACCACAAAATTCAATTCATTATACTAAAAGGCAATTACAGCAAGAAGTTGTGCACAAAAGCAAGAAGCTCAAAAGAAACTATCCCACTATTTACAAAACAGCCCAGAACATAGATTGTCTCTAAATTCCTTCTTTAGCTAAACCATCAGCCTAGCTGTTTGTAGATCTCCTAATCCACCTTATTTGGATAAACATGTCTTTAGATATCCGCTTGAATCGCCTGAACTCATTCCTTAGCTTCCATATTACCCCTTTTCCCCTTTTTCAGCCAACTCACAACAATTTTTGAATCCCCTTCAATAATCAGCCTGTCAATCCCCAATTCTTTAGCTTTTTCTACTCCATACACTGCTGCCATCAATTCTGATCTCACCACAATATCATGCTAAACAGGACCTAAGTACATGGCTAAAATATTTCCATCCTCCTCCCTTGTTACCCCACCAATACCCGAGGGGCCAAGATTGCCCAAACAACTGCAATCAAAGTTCAATTTCTTCCACTCAGCATCTAGAGTAGACCAAACCTCATGTACTAATGTCTTCTGGATTTAGAGTCAACAATTGTTCCCCACGAACTGAAGAAGTCTTCTACCTTAAAGTCAGCAAACAACTTTAAGGTTTTCACCCAATGTGCCACCCTTACAGTTATTATGTCAATCATAGCTTCTTTGCTTCTTTCCTTGTCATCAAAAATTCTTAGGTTTCTTTCTTCCCAAATTGTCCAAGCCACTGCTGCTCTAGTGCATCTTCCCACAATCCTACCTCTTCTTTTAGAGCACCTGAAAGTGTGAGAACTAAAAAGACCTTCCAAACCATCAGGGAAGTCCATCTACAGCCAAACAAAGAGGAAAACCACACCCAAATAGAGTTAGAAAACGTACGCGAGATTAAAATAGAGTTATGCAAGCTGCATGGTGACAGGAGAGGGGAGGAACTGAGACACAACCTTCTTTTTAAACAAGGAGATGGAGTAAAGAGAGGGGAAAAGGTCCTTGAGAACTGAATTACCCACCCAGATGTCTTCCCAAAATAAAACAGAATTACCAGAACAAGCATCATGTTATGGACGCATTCGTGGGGAAGAAGTACCGCCGCCGGCAGCAGCAGTAACGTGGGACCCTCATCAGATTATCTAGCTAGCCACAGTTCATC
>NW_010729152.1:1235504-1248048 GCF_000365185.1 Nelumbo nucifera
GACTCTTACCTCTTGTAATCTCCTATTTAAGGAACTGAAATTATTGAATAAAAATATCAAATTTCCAGTCAAGAAAGAGAGTAAAAGGAGAGTTTGGTGATCTCTTGGACAAATCACCCWCTAGGACGCCAAGATAGGTTCAGCTAGGAAGGGGAGGAACAAGGGAAAACAGGAGCTTTTCCCCGTGGACCGACCCGTAACGAGATCCTATTCCCGGGCCCATAACACATCATACCTGACAAAGTTAAGAAACAAAGGACGGATACAATAAATTTCTTTCTAAGGTGTGGATAATGTAGCCCAACATGATAGACCCACATTCCATAGTGCCATGAATACTTGCTATCACCTCATGCCATAGTCTATCTCTCTCTAAAGGCCATCTCCAAAGACTAGTTCTTTGGATCCAGGTTTCCCAACAGAGCTGCATTCTTTAGATCCAGGTTGCCCACATAGTTGTCAAGGCGATGCCTAGGCGACTGGGCGCTTTTCAAAGAGCACCTCCCCCAAACGCCAAGAAAAAATGTATTAGGCACATGCTTAGGGGACTGAAACACATATATAGTATGCAATATTTATTAAATAAAAATAAATATATAATATATAATATTTTATTGGTTGGTTTTAGTTTTTATAATAGGGCATGTTGCATGTTATCATGTTTTTGTTGCAAGTAAAAACAAAATAATCTCAAGAGTTTCACTTTGACAAAAGAATCGAACTGAGGAAGCGGAGAGAACAGCCCTCCATCGTTCCAACACAGTCCTCTAAGTCAAGGTGAGTTAATCAGTTTCCTCCTTTGCTTTGTTCTCTTTTTTCCACTGTTTTAAAACAATGGTTACGCCTCATTTTTCTCCTCTTCCTTTCTGTTGGACTAAAACCATTCTCCTTTCCTGGTTTGAATCATATTATTGGACTAAAACAGGGGCTCCACCCCCTTCTTTTGTTCTTAAATTTCTTGCATGTTTTCAGCTTTTTTCCCTCATTATTGGTCTCTGAAACAGGGGCTCCGCCCCTTCTTTTATTCACCATATTCTTCTTTTATTTTAGTTTTTTTTTCACCAGCTTTTCTGGGTCTAGAACAGGGGCTCCGCCCCCTTCTTTTGTTCTTAACTTCTTGCATTTTTCAGCTTTTTTTTGTTTTCACCATTGGTGTCTGAAACAGGGGTGGAGCCCCTTCTTTTCTTCTTCACATTTTTTCTTTTATTCTAATATTTTTTCACCAGCTTTTCTGGGTCTAGAACAGGGGCTCCGCCCCTTACTTTTCTTCTTTATTTTCTTCTTTTATTTTAGTAATTGTTCTCATCAAGAAACACAAAGGTAAGTGCAGAATACATAAAACCAAAAAAACTAGTTCAGAAGGGGTAGAAATCCATCAGCTTCTTATTTTTAAATTCCATCACCTAGGCACCTAGGCGCCTGGGCTCGCCATGGTTGCCTAGCCTTGCCTTGGTGCCTTGAAAACTATGATTACCCAATCCCAACCTACCTTCTTCTTTTCTCCTACACACTAGTTCCCACCTTATTAGCACTCCTCTTCATTCATTGAAGCTTTAACTCCATGTCTTGGGATAGCCACTTGAACTTCTTCCCATCGGCAAATTCCAAAAACCATTCTCCTCTTTTTGCAGCCAACCAATAACCAGCTTTGAGTCGCCTTCAACAATCAACTTTCTGATATTCAATTCTTTTGCTCTTTTACC
Source organism: Nelumbo nucifera (assembly GCF_000365185.1). The sequence continues at coordinate 1,237,208 of NW_010729152.1, forward strand.
CCTTCCATAACTACCATAACTTCAGCTCTGAGCGAGTCTCCCATTCCAAATAGGACCTGAAAATAATGCAATTATGTTCCCTCCCTCATCCCTAAAAACTCTTTCAACACCAGATGGGTCCAAGTTACCTTCACCATCCCATCAAAATTCAGTTTTATGAACTCAGCTTCTGATCGGTACCATAGTGGACATCTCAAAGTTGAGAGGAGCAGAATTGGCCACTTCCTTCCAGTTTCTAGCCAAAACATCAGCAGAAATGCTCTCAAATATTCTCAAGATTTCACCTAGTGGATCACCTTGCCAGTAATAGTTTCAAAAATGGCTTATTTGATTCTTTCCTTTTCAAAGAAAAAATCTCTTATTCCTTTCTTCCCAAATTGTCCAGCAAACAACATCCCTTACACATCTCCACAACAACCCCTCTTCATTGGCCCCCCAACAGAGCAAGAAGCAAACAAGCTTTGTACAGTTGGAGGGGGAGTCCACCTGCAACCAAACAAAGAAGAGCACCAAACCCAAATAGCTGAAACAAAGGGTCAGGAGATTAATAAGTGATAGCAGCTTTCACCATTGGCCCTACAAAGAATGCACCAGTTGAAGTGCCACTAAAATATCCAATGACTATAGTTAACATAGGAATTACTGCTCAGAAATTAATAGATAATAGAGACCTCAATAGTAGTATTGAGAAGACAGCTTTTTTGGTAACATTAAGTGTTTCATGAAAAGATAATCAAAACTTCATTGGTATGGAAACCACAAGCAGTGTAGAAAGTTTTCAACATGAAATTTTTTTTCAATATTGTTTGGTTCAAGGTTCAAAATATCGATACGCCCAATACGCCAATATGGGCGTATCGGGCGAATCAATACTATATTTTTTAGTTTTTTTAATTTTTTTCTGAAACCGGTTCAGGGGGGGCAGTTTAGGTCTCCTCCATCCCCTGAACCGGTCAGACCCCCGATATACCCACTATAAGGGCGTATCGGAGGGGTCCCAGAACGATACGTATCAGCCGATACGGGCCAATACGTGTCGATACTTTGAACCTTGGTTTGGTTTATAAACAGATGAATACAGGCATAGCCACATGACATAGAAGAGAAATTTGTTTTTGGTAATAAATAAAAAAGGAAGATTTTATTAAGAAAGAAGAGAATACAACAAAGGTGACAAGAAACCACCTACAATAAAGAAAAAACAACCCACAAACCCAAGAGAAATAGCATTGATTATAACAGAAATGAGAGATAATGTCCACTTTTGACACCTAGAATTACAATAAGAAATTAAGAAACAAACCTGCCAATCTGGTTGAAGGGCAGTTGAATTAGCAGCTAGTTTACTAGACAATTTTCTCTTCAATCCCTCAATTTCTACCAAGGTCAGACAAAAGAATAATTAATCAGACAAAATAAGGAAACTCAAGAACATGAAGTACTGTCACTTGGGGAAGGGGATATTTACCATTTTCTCCAGGCTTCAAACGACCACCAGGAAGTTTGCAGAAGGTGTTTCCAATTTGCAGAAGCAGTATGTGGGGATGGTTATGCTCCTGTACCTGTAAATTCAAAGCCAAATTTTCTCAGGTACATTAAGGCAATTAACTTGGTCCATCTGAAAGGAATCTTGGAAGCTCAGAGTTAATGGCATGCAAGAATGTAAGAGGAACTTAGGAAGAAATGAATCCAAGACTTGCACACTAAAGGACCATTTGGTAACATCTGAAGTGGCTGAACCAAAAAGCTTCTTGCTTTGTCTTTTGGTGAATAAATTTTTAATAAGGTTGTGGGTTCCTCAATGATTGAAGCTCAAGTTAGGTAGATTACTCTACCCTTGAATATTTCATCATTTAATTATTTTATGCACCAAAAGACAAACAAATAAATTGTTCAATTAAACAGCTTCAGCCATTATTAAATGGCACTAAGCTGAGTAAAAGATAAGTTTATCCAAACAGAATACCATAACCCAGTAGGTTTTGTCTTAAAGGATTTTTTTTTTCTTTTGCATTTGATGATAAATGCACAATAGAGGCCATCTTGTTTGGGATTTCTGAAATGTATTGGCATGTGTACAACTGGCATTGCTTAGATTTGGGGCTGCAACTTGGGCAAGCCCAAACTCAGCCCAATCCATCCCAAAATGAACTTTTGCACAGGCTGGAACTGGATTTTTAATATCTGTGCTGGTTCTAGGCCCAAAGACTTGGGTTTGGCCTCAATTCAGATTGGGCATAGGTTGAGGCCTCAGGTAGCTAGATCCTAGTTGGGTTGTCAAGGCCTCAGGTAGTCCAACCCTGGACCACCACTGTTATACACACTCTAAAGCATATTCACAATATGTATATGATCAAACCCAGGCCGACACTCTTGCACATGGGGCTGCAACTTCATTTGGGTTAGCCCGAACCCAAACCGAAAAGTCGGGCTGGGTTGAAGTTCGAGTTAGGCTCAGGGTTGAAAAGTATGAACCCAACTTAACTTCAGATTGGGCTAGGGTTGAGGCTTCAGCCACCCTGACCCAACCTGAACCTGACTTAGCTTCATATTTATATGTATAATTATTATATAAACATGTATTTATTTAACTACTATATATGCATGTATGCTTGTATGTATATATGCAATTATGCATGATGCATTTATAAAGGTATCATGTATCATGTATCTATATTATGCTTATATGTATCTATGTATTTATCTATATGCATGATTGTCTATAAGTATGTCAACAAATATAAATTAGGCAAAATTTTTCTATAGCGTGACAATGGTGTCATTTTGTATATAATAATGATAAAATTAAATTGACCTCAACCCTTGATTGTAGAAAAACAAAAAGAATTTTGACAGAGGGAAATAGAGAATTTGAGTCAACCCTAACCCAGCCAAATCCCAACTCAACCCAAAAACTTTGGGTTGGGGGTTCAACAACTCGACTTACACTAAGGTGATTGTGGGCTGGTTGTTGAACCCAGATTTAATCATTTGGAGTTATAGGGATCTCATAAAAAAGCTAAATGGTTAACAAGACGTATGAAAATTAGAGTCCAATGGGTGGGTAGGGCGTCAAATGCTTTGGCTGACTCTCTTGTTAAACAAGGGTCCTCTAGGGAAGTGTTATATTGGGCAGCTTTGTAATCGTTCTTTTTGAATTCCTATACTGTTTAGGAGAGGTTGCAGCTTGCACCTCTCCAACAGATGCTTGTAAAAGTTTATTCTCTTTGATTAATGAAATTATCATTCAATTATTGAAAAAACATTAAATAGCTAATGTACAGGATGAATAATATTTTTTGTATTAAATGATATTTCTACACCCATTTTTGTAAGTCTGCTACTGTTAGAATGTAAGAAAAATATATATATTTTAATAGCATATACTTTCCTATAAATGCATCCACAAATCCATGTTTTCTCATCTTATGAGGTCAGACTTTTGGGCACATGTCAGATTCCAACTCCCATGTCAGCGTGTCCATGTCCATACAAGACTGAAGGGAACTAGTTGATCTTCCTAAAGAAAATGAACTAGTAGGATTAATATCTTATAGGGAAGGGAATACATGCTTGGATCCTATACCACCAGCACCCCCCTGAAGCTGGTTTCATGGTGGAAAAATGGTTCTTTCATTCAGTCTTAGGAGCACTATAACAGAGAAGCCTTCACTGCTCTTGGTTCAAAGGAATTCTCCAATGTAATTAGATGGAGTGAAGGCTCTGGAACATGCCCATAATGATTATTTCACATGCTGAATGAAATCAGCTACCTCTATGCATTTCTGTTCTGTTGTTTTTAGTTGGGTTCCTAAATATTTGAATGCAATTGTTAATGGGTTATCTAGATCAGGGGTCAATAGAGATTGAATGTATAGCAGTGATGTGGACGCCGGCAGCAGCAGCAGTAAGTTAGTGCAGCAGCAACAGTAATTTAGTGTTCTCAGCAGCAGCAATTTAGTGTTCTCATCCTATCTTATCTTATTCAGTATTCTTACCCTTATCTGATTTCAATAGCAGTGATTAGTAGGAATCTTATCTATTCAGTGTTCTTATCTTATCAGTTCAGTAGTATGGATTAGTAGGGAGTCTTATCTTATCTTATCAGTTCAGTAGGATAAATTAGTAGGGAGTCTTCCTAAAAGTAGGACTCTTATCTCTTGTAATCTCATATTTAAGGAGCTGAGAATATTGAATAAAACCATCAAAATTTTCAGTCAAGAAAGAGAGCAAGGAGAGTTAGGTGATCTCTTAGACAAATCACCATTAGGGTGCCAAGATAGGTTCATCAAGAGCAGGGAGGAACAAGGGAAAACAGGAGGTTTTCCCCGTGGACCGACCCATGACAAGATCCTATTCTCGGGCCCATAACAAGTAGGTCCTTTTTGCAGCAGGAAGGCTTGAAACATAACTTGTAGAGTTGCATTCAGTACAACACTGCAACAAACCATAAGAGATCACTAATCTGTCATTCTTTAAACTATTAATACAGTGTTTTGATCATCAACATCTGTACTATGTATTTATGTTCAATGTTGGCAGAATTTTTTTTTTTTGAACTTTGAATGATGTTGTTGACCATAAATCAAAATTCAAAATTCAATTTAGACAAAAGTGTATGTTAACTATCTAGGTAGTAAGTGCAAGAGGAATCCCATAGGTGGAAGACTGGGTTTTGAAGTTGGACTGAGAAAGAACAAATCCAATAGATAAGTAATTAAAATTAAGGAAAAAATAGAGCATCCAACAATATCAATAGGCCAAAAAGAAATGCAGAATCTGGGTACTGATACTAACCAGTAGAATTGCTTCAACACTTGTCCTCATGCCTTCTTTCATATAGCTGCAAATTATAACATATAAAACTGCTCAATGGACTGCTCAAGATATGACATCACAAAGGAGAAGGACAGACATTTATCATCCAATCCAAACTAAGTCGTATGCAAACACAAATTCGATGAATCTTCTTTTAACTCTTAACATTCATTAATCAAGTCCTCCATAAGCATCATCTTTGTTCTATTACATAGGTAATTGACTATATTTTATCCCAAATACAAATCTTTAGGTCCCTACCAATACTAACAATACAACAAAGTCAAATCAGTCCTCTGTTTCATTAGCAGGTAATATAAATAAGTAGATGACCCATATTACATCCACCATTAATAATAAACTTATGATAACTTGATAAGAACTGGAGGCCCCTTGGCTTCGTATGAACCCATTTTTCCTTAATTGATCTATAAATGTATTCATTAACAATAACAACAACAATAATAATAATAAAACAAATGTTTCTGATCTTTATATGCATATGCTACACTATTATGTGGAACTAACCAGGGCCCTCAACTGAAATCAATTCAACAAACTATCTTGCTATACTCCTATAAATATGCTCATTTCTAACCCTATATGAAATTCCTGTCTCTATAAATAATGAAATGCTTAACAGAAAGAGCCAACATCCATAAAAATAAATAGAAATTTGAACTGAACCAAGTACTCGCAAAATGGAAATTTAAGCAATACCAGAAACAAAAACGCTGGTCAAAACTCAAATTAAAACCACCAAGTCCACAGAAGAGAAACACTAGAAGAAGTAAAACCAGATAGAACATTGAAAATGAAAGATTTAAATTTTGAGAAATGCAGTAGAGAAACACCAGGGGCATAAAAACTAACGAAGGCACCGGCATCTAGGGTTTCGATATTAGAGAAGTGAGATCGAAGAAAATGCAAAACATAGTTGATCATAGTATTCGAACCCTAGAGCTTTCAATATTCCACTGTTCGTTCTATTCTGCGTTGGAGAGATACTTACTTGACTTTCATTCGAGCGAGACGATCTGCGACTGAAGTGTCTTTCTCCATCTTCGGCTCCTTCGTTCCGAAGGTGTAGCTTGACAGAGGGTACGTGTTCACCACCGACGAATTAACCATGTCTGTCAATCGTAGCTCGTCCGCTTGCTCGCTCGTGTACGCTGCTCCCTGCTCGACCGCTCTTTTCGTCCTCGAAACAAAGTGAAATTTTCAAATTAGGACCCTGTACTTTGATAATCTCATTCGAACTTCGAAACGCATAAATCCATTCTTTCTTTCAAAAACTGTCAATCTATTCCTCGCCCTTAAGAGTTCGTGAATTATTTTTTAGGGTAAAATACACAAACCTCCCCTGAAATTTCTGACAATTATAAAAACCTCCCCTATAGTTTCACTTTAGCAAAATCTCTCTCTAATTTTGAAGAAATCAACAAATACCTCCCTTCTATCAATAACCAAAACGGAAAACGTTAAAAAGATGGTCATTTTTTTCAAAATACCTATTTTACCCTTTTACAATTAATATGCATCTGTTTTTACTAAAATAACCTTGTCTCAGCAACACTATAATCCCTCGAACACTGCTCATCTTCTTCTTCACGACGCACAACAGTAGAGGAACCATAAGTCTATCCTTGGCTGACCCCATCCCCAGATTAAACAGATTCACATTGTGAGGCTTGCACTCCTGTACTTCAACATTTAGATTATTCTCAACCCCTTCAACATCATATTCATTGTTGTTGCTAATGGCGAAAGATCCACTCGTCGTTGTTGATGACATAGAAGGGTAGCTCTCAAGGTGGAGCTTATTGGAAAATGCCTCTTCCTGGTTAATGACGGCAAGCCAAGTCGCAATCTCCTTCGATGTCATCTTGTCCTACAAGCCAAGGCGTGAAGATCGTCAGAGGCTCCACTCACAAGCTTCCCCTTCTCCGGAATGATGCCATAAACAAAGCCTTGAGCTTTATAGAATCTATTATCTCTCACATATCGCAAGAAATCCAAAGCGGATCATCAAATTGAACCATGAGCCTATCTCCCACCATGGTCTCCATTGACAGCCGACCCACATCCATCTCCCCCATCGTTGAATTCCAAGGTTGGGGTTCCATCCTCATACTCGTTCCACATTAGCCTCTTCAACCCACTTCCGTCCAATCTCACCACGTATAGATCACCATATGGCTGAAATTGATTTGACATGGACACCGGCTCCGCCAATACACCACCCAAACTGGTGAGAACTTGCAAGGCAATCTTCGTTGATACCAACGACTTTGAAGAAGGAGAGAGAGAAAGAAAGAGCTCACACGATTCAGCATTCACATTGCCGAGTAGAAAGAAAGAATTAATTTGCACTACAAATAGACCTAATTGTCTTGTTCTGAGACAATGAGAAGGGATGGGAAAAAGGAAATGGAATATCAGATGGTCGACTCTGTAATTTCATGTGTTGTAACTAAGCTGGGCGATTTACTTATTCAAGAAGCAGTTTTGTTGTCCGAAGTGAAAGACCAAGTTGAAGGGCTTCAAACTAAACTGAGGAGGATGCAATGCTTCTTAAAAGATGTAGATACAAATTAACAAGAAGACCAATGGGTCCATAACTGGATTTCAGAAATTCGAAAGGCTGCTCTCAAGGTGGAGACAATTGTCCTCGACTATATCGAAGTAGTAAAAGTAGCACAGCAGAAGAGCTTTGTGAAAAGGTGTCTTTGCATCGTCAAGGAAGGTGTAGATCTCCACAACTTTGGAAAGAAAGTTGAAAAAATCCAACGGAAGATGGTTAACATCTCTAGTAGTCAAGAAAATTATGGAATTAGAAATATTGGTGAAAGAATATTAGAACAGGCAGGAGGCTCTTCAGCTAAGATGCAACAATAGTTGGGATGGAGCTATTCACATGTTGTCGATGAAGATGTTATTAGTTTCCCGTCCATCGACCAATTGGACGGATCTCCCAGACCTAAACACTACGAACTTGTCGCCATGTGAACACGATGAAAATGCATTGTCACAGGTTTGAGATGCAGAACGATTGAGTGGTGGTTGAATGCGATCAAGTCACCATCGGGAGAACACGAAGGGAATGATCCGTTAAGCTGGAGAATTCTCAGCTCCGTCACCGGAGAAGTTATAGGTTTGAGATGTAGAACGATAGAGTCCCCTGAAGCCGGATCACCTCGGAATCGGTGGTATCCAAGAAAACCTGATTTTAGAGAGAAAAAAGGATTGTAGTGGTGAAATTTTGGGTTTATAGTCTCCGTTACCCTGCAAAATGACTCTAGCTCTAGATCAAAGATCTCGATGTGCCTAAAGTTATTCTCTCGCCGCCGAGTCGCAACAGCAATTCGTTTGCCGTCATGCGATGCCGCTGGAGTAAATGCATGGAGTCCTGGTGGGGTAACCTGACAAGGAGCTTTAAATACATTGGAAAGTTGGAAATTTTCTGGAAGATGCTCCACCATCCTAAATTTGTAAAAGGGTATATGAAAAAAAATGAAATTTATAGAAGGGCAAAATAGGTATTTTGAAAAAAATGTCTTTAACGTTTCCCGTCTTGATTATTAATTGAAGGGAGGTATTTGCTAAAATGAAACTATAGGATAGAGATTCTTATGATTGTCAGAAACTTCAGGAGAGGTTTTTGTATTTTAAAAAATGTGAAAAATACCATTTCAAAGAAGACTTGGGGCCTGTTTGTTTCTTCTTCTCTTATCTAAGGGCATTCCTTTTTTGGATTTTGAGAGGAGGAAAGTTGGTCAATAGAATTTTGATTCCCATTGACCAAGAAACCCATGTTCAATTTTCATATTTATGTGGGGATCAGTGAAAGTTTATTTTCCTGGGTATCCTATGTGGGTAAATTAACTTTCCCATCTAGGGGAAAGTTGTCAATACTTAGAGTACACAAAACAGGGGTATTTTGGTCATTTGGGTTTATCTATTTGAGAGTGAAAGGTCTGTTTTATTTAAGTTTAAGTTATGTGTCCCATCACCTATGAGGGACAATATGGTCCTTCTTGTAACTATGTTATTGGAGATAAATACAAGTGGGTCGACTAGAGAGAGGACTGATTTTCCTCTACTAGTCGAACCCTTCTTCTTCTTCTTCTCCTTCTTCTCTACTGTAACCTAGGACTAAATAAGGTTTTCACATGGTATTAGAGTGCATGTAACAAGTTCAGATCTGCTCGTCTTGCTCTTTTATTCTAGTTTACCCAGTTTTTTTATCGCCCTCCTCTCTAGGGTTTTGCAGATTTCTCAAGAACCACTGGGAGATTAAGGGAAAAGTTGAAAAGGAGTGGTTGTTTTTCTCTGTAGGAGGCCTTCAAGCCTCTGGTTTGTAGTGCAGTGGTTATTTGTGGTGATTGGTAGGAAGATCTCTATTCGATGGTGTGAAGAGAACAGGTTCGGGTGAACAGTGTTCAGCTGAGTACAAGTTGGTTCTGCAAAGTGTAGTGTAAGTGTTTGGTTTAATGGCCGAGTGATTTCAGCCCTTGTATTTGGTGTGTGAATGGTTCTGCAGTGTGCAGTATAGGTGTTTGATTTAATGACTAAGTAATTTCAACTCTTGTATTTGGTGTGTGAGGGTTCTGCAGTGTGCAATACAGGTGTTTGATTTAATGACAGAGTGATTTTAGCTTTTGTATTTGATGTGTAATGTGTATTTGAAGAAGTTGGTGGTGCTGAAAGTGAGATAAGTTTTGTGGAAGTGCGTGAGGTTGTGTTGAATATGTGAAGGTGAATACTCTACATATAGTAGTGATTTCTTTGTGAGGTAAGGTGAATTAGTGAAGATGGCATCGATTGGAGATGGGAATGACAATAAAACAGGCGTTATGATATCTCCAGATTACCTAAATGTTCAATAGACATCTATTCAGTTGAATGGTGAGAATTATATGCCGTGGGCAAAATGTAAAACATGTGAGAGAGGAGAAACTCTCCTCTGATTCTCTAGGGTTTAGTGATTGGGAACAAGAAGATGCACAAATAATGACATGGTTGTGGAATAGCATGGAACCAAAAATTAGCGTGAACTTTATGTTCCTAGATACAACTAAAGAAATCTAAGATCATGCTAAGAAACTATATTCTAGGCAAGACGATGCAAATAGAGTGTATCAGTTGTACTAAGAGTACATTAATCTGAAGCAAGGTAGTCAAATCTTGGAGGAATACTATACAAGTTTGAGGAATATCCAAAATGAGCCCAATGTGTATCATCCTCTGACACAGGATGTTCAGATTTAGCAACAACAGCGTGAACAGCTTGATGTGACAAGGTTTCTAGTGGGTTTGAAGGCTGAATATGAGCCTGTCCGAGCACAAATACTGGGAGGGTCTGCTCTTCCCTCACTTGAAGAAGTTTTTGCCCGTCTTAGGAGGACATCTATTGAGTCTATAGAGCATTCTTCTCTCTCAGACAGATCTGCTTTTGTGGTGACTAGAGGGGGAGGCCTTGGAAATAGAGGTGGTGGTGGTGGTGATGGTCGTGGACTTCCAAGTAACTATGGTGGTCCCATGTTTAACCGTGCTGGTGGCCAGAGTGGAGGTCGGGACTCAGGGGGAGGTCGTGGTAAAGGAAGAAGTAATGCCCCTAGTAAGTGTACATACTGTGGATTAGAGGGGCACACGGTTAATTTCTGCTATGATTTACATGGTCCACCCAACACTTGGGATAACCATACTGTGACTAAGGGTAGTGGTACAGCTACTAAAAGTCAGCGAACTAACCCGATCCCCTCCACATCTACTGGTGTTTCTGGGAAGGAGATGGTGAGTGTACCCCGTGCAGTATATGAGCAGTTCCCTCATACATCTTCTCAGCAGAACACAATTACCCTTGCCCATTCAAGTATGGCTTGTTTGGCTTCCAAGCCTTCACACTGGATTATTGACTCCGGAGCCTCGGACCATATGTCTGGGACTCCTAATGTATTTTCTTCTCTTTCTCGGTCTTCCACATCTCAAATAGTTACTCTTGCTAATGGTTCTACATCTCC